>LGRX02019912.1:0-13375 GCA_001247695.2 Cymbomonas tetramitiformis | reverse complement strand
GTGAGCTAGCTGCTAAAGGCAGTGGAGCGAGGCGTGAGGTGTCTGCCTTCATTGGGCAGTGCTCCGTACGCAACAGGTTCGAAGGTAAGAGTGGACATTGAGATCGGGGTCACGCACTGAGATATATCTGCGGTGGCTACGAGTAGGAGTTGACCGGGAATGGCATCCGTCACCCACCTGCAGGTTCCACAGCCTGGCAACGATCAACAGCCCCCATCGACACAGGTCCGGTAAGGCTTGAAGAAGCTTTGGTGATTAAAAGTGATTTCGGATCATCCAATCACAGCGTGGCCCTAGAGAAATGCCCGTGATTCTATCGGTGTCCCGGCGCCACCTGGCGGAACGTCTGTGATTGTATCGGTGTCCCGGCGCCAACCGGCGGAACGTCTGTGATTGTATCGGTGTCCCAGCACCACCTGGCGGAACGTCTGTGATTGTATCGGGTAAGCGTCCTGGCGCCACCTGGCGGAACGTCTGTGATTGTATCGGTGTCCCGGCGCCAACCGGCGGAACGTCTGTGATTGTATCGGTGTCCCAGCACCACCCGGCGGAACGTCTGTGATTGTATCGGTGTCCCGGGGACACCCGGCGGAACGTCTGTGATTGTATCGGTGTCCCGGCGCCACCCGGCGTAACGCACATGATATTATCTGTGTCGCGGCTGCCCATGGCCGATTGCGAGTCCGCCACTGCACCTCCGTGATTCAGGAAATCGGCCAGAGGCATCATGATGTGGCGGGAAACGATCGCGCCCCCTGCAACTTCAACAGGCCCTGCCTGAAACCTTGAGGGGCCTTCACGACAAGTGGAGGTTGCAGCCTCTCGGGACTACCGTTCCAGTTGAGCTCCTGCCGGCAAGTGGAGGTTGCAGCCTCTCGGGACTACCGTTCCAGTTGAGCTCCTGCTGGCAAGTGGAGGTTGCAGCCTCTCGGGACTACCGTTCCAGTTGAGCTCCTGCTGGCAAATCAAAGCACTGCATTCTCCGGCACCACGCGCTTCATACCTGAACATTTCGAAGGCTCGGTGGATTCTCGGGCTAAGCTTTTTGGAGCCTCAACCCCTGGCTAAAACTATAAACGCTTCAATTGTAAAAGCAGATAGCGAGTAAGGAAAAGGTGTTTACAACCGTCGATATTCACTTCTGCCTCAGCAGTGTCACGTATCAACAGTGACCTCAAGCGTTCTTGAGAACCACAGTATCTGGTGCGTTCCCTGACAGTTCCCGCGCCTAAGGCCCCGGGTTAAACACCTGGCGCGTGTGGCTGTAGCTCTAGTACTCTGCAATGGACGGTCGTCCCGATCAGATGTCGCTATTGGGTCTTAAGGAAAAACAGGTCGCACCTGCCGGAAGTTCCAGCGACATGCTCCGAGAGTGAACCATGGCCACCGCCCACAAGAATCGGTCAAGAGTGGCATCTCCTAAGATTCCTGTGTCGTAAAGGCGGTGAAACGTGGCAATCACGTCGCTTGCCATCATTTGCGCTTGCTCGCACACCATGTCGTACTGCACCTGGAGACCCCGGCCTCCCCCTCGCGATGCTCAATGCCGATGCTCAATTGCATAGGGAGCCCAACGCCATCCCATAAAGCTAAATCCTCGTCAGTTTTGAAGGCGAACGCAATCGGTCGACGTGAGCTCGTCGTGAATCCTTGGGCAGGTGCCGGATGGCTAACACTGTTTCGTCCGAATTCGTTGTGATGGATCGCTTCTTCACACGAAATATGTCGAAGGTTGCGATCATTCCGTTTGCATACACTTTTCTGACCAAGTTCAAGTGCAGCACGTGTTGACCGTTGTCGGCGAGTCCAATCGATCCGAGGAAGGCAGCAGCAGGGCGGCTCTCGGCGGGAAGTGCCCCCGAGTCGATCAAGAAGAGTGCTCTTGAGCTCCCCGCCACGCACCCTACCTTCCTCGCACCTAGGATTAACTCCTACGTCCGTCACGACCTGAGGTACTGGTAGTTTTCACTTGGGAAGCAGCACCTGCTGCACCGATTGCGCTTCTTCTCCTCGTGCTAAAGCTTCAGCTACAGTCCACCACAGCGCCGGGACTTCAGCGGGGAGCGCTTGGATATAAGGAAACCACTTAGATGCCGCTCCTCGATTCGCCTCTTGAACTAGACGCACTGCGAGCACCGCCTGTTCGCACGACCCGCGAGGTGTGAGTCGTCGCCACCTATATGCCGATTTGAACGGCCACGATACAAACCCGCCTGTTCGCACGACCCGCGAGGTGTGAGTCGTCGCCACCTTTATGCCGATTTGAACGGCCACGATACAAACCTCGCCTGTTCGCACGACCCGCGTAGTGTGAGTCGTCGCCACCTTTATGCCGATCTGAACGGCCACGATACAAACCCGCCTGTTCGCACGACCCGCGAGGTGTGAGTCGTCGCCACCTTTATGCCGATTTGAACGGCCACGATACAAACCCGGCTGTGGCGCGCGAGGCTTCGCTCGTTCCAGTTTCCTCATCGGCTTTGTGAACTCACCCCCCAGTTGCAGCCAGCAAGCGCCTCCGGGTTCTCGATATGGCGCTTGTCATCATCAAGGGCCAGGGCCAGGGGGAAGGACATGAGGGGTTTTTCGTCCGGGATGTCGGAGGTCGCCAAGAGACCTCGACCGCCAAATTCATCTGCCGTTGATGAACAAGCTGTGAGAAGCGGCTCGAAGGAGAGAGGGAAAGTTGCGCGTACGACAACAGGTGCCTGAAGGGCACGCCTTGCATCGGAGCGGGAGAGGGCTGAACGCACCAACTGCGACAGAGAGGCCGCTTCCTCGCGTTCCATTGGCGGCCACCCAGCTGATGAAGTCTTGTAAGTTTTGCTCAGGTGCAGGATCATGTGTCGTTGCGACAGGGTTGGGCGCATGCAGTCGGTTCTTTCGACTTTTGGCGCGCCGAAACCTTGCTGCACCGCACTGTTTCAGGCTTGCGCTTTTCAATGGACACGTAACTTTTGTGATCCCCTCCGAAGGCTTGCGGCTTGCAGAGACGAGAGAGACGGAAGTTATGACTGGGCGCAATTTAGAAGACGAAATGGTGCTGCACGACTGCATAATGTGCTCGGTTTGCTTGCCGAAAGTGTCACTTTTTAAAAGTTTCTGGGAACGCAACGACACGACGGATACCTTCGCGGGTAACCCAACAGTCTTCCAAGTGTGGCAATATCGAATCCGCTTTTTGCGGGAGTTGCTTGAGTGGTGTCAAGACACAGATGAGAGACTTTATGTCGGACACTCCTTAGAGTTAGGGAGGCGCAAAGAATGGATACAACCTTTTCATGGTTCTAGATTCATCGTCGTCTGGTGTCTGCCGTTTCGATGTGTTGTGTTTTATATGCGCACAATATCGAATGGTTTATCTCATATCTGTGAGTGCTAAGGGAATCCGACGTGGCGTTGGGTACTTGTGGAATGCTAATGCTGATGCTGCGGGCAAGGTGGGGTGAAGGTGACACTCTGAACTCTCCCTCTCACAACGACATCGACAAGTCAGAGCCTCCGGACGCGGCGATTTTCTCCCGATTTTGTCGATTTTTTTTAAATTTTCTGTGGTAGTCCGGAGGCGTCTGATACTAAGAGGCCAAAATGTTCCAAAGGCCTTGAAAATTTCAGCGTTCTGAGAATGGGTTATTCGAAGCGGAAGTTCTGCTTGGAACGGGGCCAAAAAGTGAACTTGCTCGCCAGGAACGCAGACCAAAGAGTTTCCAGACCATACTTCCGCAGTCTGCACTCTGCACGAGATTGATGAATATCAAAAGTGGCATAACTTTTGAATGCATTTGCCATTTTGGTTTATCCAAAGATCTTTCTTGATTAGATTACCATCCTCGTTTCGAATCGATGCAGGTGAAAATGTGATTTGTGGTACCCATTGTCTAAGTGTACAATATCTCACAGGACCGCGCCTTCCGCCGCGGCTAACACTTAAAGGGCGAATTGATATACTGCTCATACTGATATTGTTTTCAGTTTGGTGTCGCATACGTTTTGGGGCATATCTCGCGTTCTACTTATCCATTCGTGTCCCTACTTCGCGCGCCTAACAAAGTACACACTCAACTATCTACTCCACATCACGGCTTACACCTAGAGCACGCGAGCATATGTCGCTAGGTTGGAGTGCATGCCAGGGCTCTATATCGGTTTGATTTTTCGGTATCGATACAATCCGATATCCGAAAAACGGTATCGATAATCGGCACAATCGATAAATAATCGATTATTTGGGCATTTATATGTAATTTGTTACAAATTAGATATGGAACACTGATGAAAGGAGTGATATATATATATATAAGGGATATATATCGCTGAAACATAGGAAACACAGGTGGTGATCCGGTCGGTCTAAAAACTGCATAAGATAAAATACTTAGGTGTTTTATCGAGTGCGGTGCGGAACGGTCGGAGCGGTGGCAAATGACAAAATGACAGGCACTCAGGGCGAGGGGTGAAACAAGGAGAAGCAGGCCCCCATACAGTGGGGGGGGAATCGGCTTCCCCGTGACACCACCTCACCCCGAAGGTGTGAGTGGTCATCCCGAAGCAGGCAAACCCTAAATCCTAACCCAATGTTACTAGAATGTTTAGGCCTAAGGGGCCTTTCTCAACCCAACTAGAAGCACATCGGTGCATGGGGCGCTGCCTAAAACCCTAGTACCTAAGGGCAAGCATCTAGCCATCTACAAGCCGCGACGTGATTGTGGAATGGCGGCGGCGGAGTTCTCGATTGCAGAAGTCCTCGAGCGCCACGAAAACGACGAATCAGCCAATGCCCACGCGGTGCCAAAGCCAAAAGCGGCCCGGCACCACCAGAGCGAATGCGTCGCTGAAGAGGGGATAGGGAGGTGGAAGGTGGAAAATGCGGTGAGGGAACGTGCTCGAGGTCATGGGGAGGAACTCGAAAGGGATGATGGAGAGGGGGGAAGCGGTCGTGATAGCACCACCAGACACCACCAGATGGCGACCACTGGGGGCATAAGGCGAAGGTGAGGGAAGTGGCGAGACGAAGTCGTGGAAGTCATTGGTCTCGTCGTTGTCGTCCAGGATGTTGTCGTTGTGATTGGTGCCTGGTGCGCAAGCACCACCAGCCACCACCAGAACATAGCCAGCGGTAAAAGGATGTCGATGCACTCGGAGAGAGAGCAACGCTGAACGAACAGCGGCCATACGTGCACGCTGACGTTTTGTGGACATGACAGCTGCAGAACTCTGCAGCAGTCTGCAGAATTCTGCGAACCCCAAGATAGCGGGTTCCCAAGCGAAAAGGTATCTTCGCGTAGAATTAAGCGAATCGAACGATTGAAAGGTCAATTTGGGGCAGTTTTTGACGAGGAATACGGTGGTGACGTCAAAAATGCCGTACGGTAAAGCGATCCCCCGGCAGCAGAGGCGCTGCTGGCCAGAGTGTAGAAGGATTCTTTAAAAAATTGACGGAGTGCACCAGAATGCACGAAAGCTGACGGAGACGGTGCGCGGGATACCAGTCACAGTCGGTAGGCAAGCCACGAAAGACGGAAGCGGCAAAAAGAACGGAGACGGAAAGGGATTTGCCGCTTTTTACGGTGCAGATCAAGCTGCGATAAACGGTAACTCTCGAGAGGGTTGAGAGCTAAGATTGCCTGTCGTCGGTCGCGTTGTCAGGGTAATCTAAGGTCAGATCGGTACTCCAGACCGAATCAGGAAACGGTTTGGCGCTCCAGGCCAAGGAAAGGTCGGGTTTGGCGCTCCAGGCCAAATGACGGAAAGTTGACGGTACTAGAATCGGCGGTAAGGCCGAAGCGAGTCAAAGAAACGACAAACGAACCACCACAGAAGTGGTTTGGCCCATAACCTGATGAAAGGAGTGATATATATATATATAAGGGATATATATCGCTGAAACACAGGAAACACAGGTGGTGATCCGGTCGGTCTAAAAACTGCATAAGATAAAATACTTAGGTGTTTTATCGAGTGCGGTGCGGAACGGTCGGAGCGGTGGCAGATGACAAAATGACAGGCACTCAGGGCGAGGGGTGAAACAAGGAGAAGCAGGCCCCCATACAGTGGGGGGGGGAATCGGCTTCCCCGTGAAACACCGAAACATACACACGATCGATAGTTTAATATCGCAATCCGATAATCGGCGATGAATACGATATACCGATAGTATCGGTTATCGGAAATATCGATATAGAGCCTTGGTGCATGCACGCATTCCTACCTACCCGCGCTTCGTCACCGGGTAGGCCTACGTAGCATATGAAGCACCATATACATCATGAACTATGCCTGGTTACACGCATATGCTCTGCCAATATATATGCAATATTCATATCATTAGTAGAGGACTAGAGGTGCGTTTGCAGTTGTTTTGACCTCCGTGTGTACATGCGTTACAATCAGACAGGGGGTAGCAGGGGGCGGGGGGGGCTCGACCGACAATCAAGAACCCCCCCCAGGCAGATATATCAATGTGTGGTCGACTCAAGGATGATGAATCGAAGATGACGATGAGCGAGGCCGAGCGGAGGGTAACTTTGCCGACATGAGATGAGAGCATGAGACTTACCCGCAGCACAATTACGGCTGAACAACTTAGGGTTTTGCATACTAGAACTATTACATACAATACTAGAACTGCGACAAGGAATACTACTTTATTGGTCGATCAACCCACGACCATGTCGCCTCGATCCCAAGCATCACGAGGGGTGGCAAATGCCATCGCACTATCCACACACATAAAATGAGCCACGATACGCATCATTTGGTCACCCATACGCCGAGCCATGGGTCATGATTCGATATTCGGGGTGTCGTGTGGCTCAGCGTTGCGCGCTGCTGCACTCCCGTCGATCAACCCACGACCATGTAGCCTCGATCCCGAGCATCACGAGGGGTGGCAAATGCCATCGCACTATCCACACACATAAAATGAGCCACGATACGCATCATTTGGTCACCCATACGCCGAGCCATGGGTCATGATTTGATATCCACCCTGAACAACTGCTGGGGACATTTTGGGCCGTGTGCCACGAGCATGCTACCACTATTGGTTTCATGCGACATGTGCCCAAGGATGGATTATGAGGTATACGAATGAAACATATCATAATTTTGTACATTTGCAAGACCTTCAAGGGCATTCAACACTCAACACACTATTATCGTCTACCAGCAGGCCACCCCTGCACTTTCCATTAAGTTTTTTGCTCAATATATTGAGTTTGGTGGCCTTTATGGGGTTGGGGGACCTTGCTCAAGTCACAAATATGGATACCAATACTTCATACATATCAAGTAGGTGACTAATGTAGAAGTTATGGCACTTTCCGCGCTCATACTGATCCTATACTGCAAAATCTGAATTCGCCCTTTAACCCCTCTTCCGGTAAGTCGATGTTGCCATTATGGTGTCGCCTGCCTTTTTTTGAATAACTCTCGTGTCCGTGGTCCAATTCGAACTTTAAAGATACCGCCGGAAACGTCTCGGCGAGGCGCATCGCGTTGCACCGTGCATTATATATTGTTGTAAACATGCACAAAGCGTTTCGGTGTCAAGTTACAAATTGCGATTGTTACATATGCTCAACATATTCCCAACTATAAACCCTAATATTGACCCTAATGTCGGCTCCATAAACCCTATAAAGTTCATATTCTAGGTCCACGGTCAAAACGAGGGTTGTTACATCATTAGGGCTTGTATAGCTTAAATGTAACGAATTTGTATGTGTCGGTTTTCATTTAACTTGGAATTTTATGCAAAATGTTGCTTCTTCACAATTTCCATACACATGTTTGAATGCGCCTTGATGCGACGTTTTCATATCTGTTTTCAAAATTGTGATCGGAGGTCAAATGCCTTAACAAATCAAAATTGAGTACAGGATTTTCGATGCTTCGTTTTCGAAGCACATACCGGAAGAGGGGTTAAGCTCAAATGTCATTTTGCATGATTCTCTTCGCACGAACCTGCCATGCTTGTACTATCGAACATGTTGTTACAAATTGTCAGGATTAGCCCAGGCAACCCTGACCGGGAGTCCCGGTATAGGCCCCTGACTAGACCCTTAGTCCGATCTGACTCGGGTACTGCCGCCCGTGTGTGTCACCACTGTGCCACATGCCGTTAGGTGCCGTTCGCCTAGGCGGAGGCATTCGAGCTGTTGGAGATGCTGCACGCACACGGGGTTATTACTGAACCGGTAAGCCGAGCCAGTTTGCCGGGCGTATACCTGAGTGGACTCACGCCGGACCTGCACGCCAAGGTCCACAAGGAGCTCGCTGGGAAAGTGGACTTCTACCAGGCTAGCGGACCTGCGTGAGTGCGTGTGGGGTGGGAAGACGAGCTCCTCAGGAGGTACGCCAGTCAAACTACCCTCGAGGAACGCAAGGACCCCACCTCCTCAGCCGCGCGCGAGATGTCCCCGTCCCCCCTGGCAGTCGTGGCGGAGCTGCTGGTTCTCGCCGAGGCGGACCCCAATCAATGACAACTCGGTGTTGTCCAAGGAGCTGCCGATGTGGAAGGGCGACAAATGCCTGGCTCGTCTGTCTACACGGGGTGTAGGAAGTGCAAGTCCAAGGACCACCTGGCCCGAGATTGTCCCCAGCAGCATAACACCCAACATAAAGCAGCCTGGGTCAAATGTATCTGGGAGGACGCGATCGAGGTCCTGCAGAACTCCAACGCCGGTGACGACGTCATAGCGGCCATGTAAGAGCAGGCGACGGACACACGAGAGCAGGATTTTGCTCAGTGAGGGGACGCAAGGACCAGCGCTCCTCCCGCACGCACGGTCTGAGGCGGCGGAAGAAGAGCGAGGCCGACGAAGCGACGATGTCCCGGACCTCACCGCTCAGCCCAAGGACATCCCGCACACGTTGGAAGAAACGTCACCAGACGGTACTCAACGACGTGGACGCGACTTCAGCCGACGCCTCCCACCCTGGAAATCACGACGAACACCCAGGCTGGGAGAGAAGAGCCGCAGAGAGAGCGGTTACAGCGTGGCTTTCTTAGAAAGCGACACCCTATAGCAGTGTCGGCGCCCGGGCAGCGAGACCCAGTCGCAGCCCCGGAGTGTGCGTCGACCAGCATCCGCATCCAGCTGAAGTTCCCACTCTTCGGAGCAGGCAGCGCAGGAGCACCCGTCACCAAAGGAGTGTACCAAAGAACACCCCAACCGCCCGGAGCACGCCGGGTCCGCTTCAGAGCGGAGGTGCCCCCAGACCTACCTTCAGGACGAGCAAGAATGCTGAAGAAGGAGTTGAACGGGAGGCGGCCGCGGCAACTGACGCGTAGGCTACAGCGGCTGCGGGACCGGCACCCAGCGGCTTGGGATTCTTCGAGAATGGTAAACCTCGGCAGACTTCGCCGAGCCCAAGACGCGGCGCAGTTCAAGAAGCGCCTGCGGGAGGCGGTGGCGAAGATCAAATAAAGCCGTCGCGTCACGACGCGAGCAAGCGCTTGCCGCCATACAGCCAGCACCCTGGCCGGACGACCCAGAACCGGAGGACGACATCACACGCACCCTCCGGTATCAAGGGCTAGTGGCTGAAGCAGGCACTTACCACCTCCCGGACGACAACTCCGACGCTGAGCTCAAGGAGATTGAGGAGAACCTGACCAAGTTGGCGTCCATCAGACCGCGGGACAGTCACGGGGGTGGATCCCACAGCTGGACGCTAGGGTGAGTGGTTGGACCCGAACGTGTTCGCAGCCATGGACACTTCAGGGCCTACCCTTCTGGTCTTCTGGGCCTGGATAGGGCCGCACGAGGTCAAGGTGCTCGTGGACACTGGGGCGTCTGGTAGTTTCACCTCGGAAACGGTGGCGCAGCGGCTGAAGATGCGCCCACAGCGGCACGAGAAGGAAATGAGAGTCCAGGTGGCAGACGGCTCAACATACGACGCCGTAACTCGTGCATCCGACCGAAGCTCGTCACCGCTGAGACGAGAAAGGGAGTGTATTCAAGGCAAGTGGAGCTGCGCGTCATGCCCCTGCACCTAGGGGTGGACATCGTGCTGGGCGGGGAGTGGCTGCGCTCCCTGCAACGTGTCACCCTCGCTCGACTACACCGGAAGAGGCAGCATCGCCTTCGGGACCGGAAGCCGACGCGTTGTCATTAACGGGCGCAGCCCAGGCACTTCCCCCACCCCCAAGCAGCAAGCACCGAGCCATGGGGCTTGTTGATGCTCACCTGCTGGCTGGACGTTGGCCGGTCGCGCAAGGACCTGAAGAAGCTCCGCGCAGCGCAACAAGAGGCTTACCTCATTTACCTGGAGCTGGACGGAACGTTCGAGGTAGAGGCGGATGGTGCACGTGACGCCCATGACTTACGACGATTCATAGCTCGGCCGAGACTGTAGTACGCCTATACATGGACACTGTGTGGCGGCCGCACGGGGCCCCAATGAAAATCGTGTGCGACAGGGGCCCGCGATTTCGGGATGCTATGCATATGGAGTTCCAGCGCCTGATGGGGGTAAAGGTGGCAACGACTACGCCATACCACCCCCAAAGCGACGGGCAGGCTGAGCGCACGAACCACACCGTGGAACGCATGGTGCGCGCAGCTATGCAGCAGACAATCAAGAAGACTGGGACCACTGGATCGCCCCGGCGGAATACGCGATCAACGACTCCCGCTCGGTAGCAACTGGGTTCTCACCCTTCGAGCTTGTGTATGGACACGCCCCAGCCACCCAGCTAGACTTCTTCTTGGAGGCAGCACTGGCATCGGCTGCACCTCAAGGGGGGAGGAGCAAAGCCAAACGCGGCACCGCTCACGAGACGGCCAGGCGCTTTGCGGAACAGCTGCAGACCGCCAGAGCAGCAGCGCATGATTGAGCAGTTCGACTCCCGACACCACTCTCTTAGTCTAAGCGTCGGGGATCGTGTGTGGGTCGACAGACGCCACCTGACTATCCCAGGGGATAGAGGGCTCAAACCGAAGCTGTGTAAGCTTCGGCACGGACCCTTGCCCATCGTGGAGTGCCTTTACAGCGACCGCCAGATGGCGAGCTATCCCAACAGGACCGCGGAGCCCCCGCAGCTTATCGATTAGAGCTCCCGGCCAAGTGGAACATGGAACTCCCCATGTACCACCGGGTAGTGGACAACATGCACGAAGTTTTCACTGCCGACCGACTGACGCCCGTCCTGTCGGGAGCCGGACAGTTCGCGGACCGACAAGCCGAAGCACCACCACCGCCAGGCATGGTGGAAGGCCAGCGCGAAGTCGAAGTGGAACGAATACAGTACTCCGCACCCGCACGCGCAAGCTAGGAGGGAAGGGCGGCCACGTGGTGCAGGAATGGCTCATCAAATGGAACGGGTTGCCCAGCAGCCATAACCAATGGAGGACGAGAGAGGACCTGGAGGGCAAAGGAGGAAGGCTGGAACCCCTACGCATATTCGAGGAAGAAGAGGAGAAGCGAGAACAATGAGTGCGTCCGAACCGACGTCGGAAAACGAACGAGAAGCAAGCCTCCCAGGGACCTCAGTTAGCAGCGAGATAGGATAGATGGACGGAAAGTTAGACGGGCGGGCGGGCGGGCGGGGGGGGGCCCCGCCCGCCCGCCCCACTGCCCGTCGCGACTAAATCGACGCAGGATTAGGGTCGCCATACTTAAACCCACACTTAAGGTTATAACGCGATAAACTATATTTTGTACATATTTTCCCATACTTAACAATGCCGCGCGATGACTGATGACACATGACGCCCTGTCAACGTCATACACTGACTCCCCCCTCCCCCCCCCTAACCAGGGACTCAGGGGGTACGACCCAGTCGTATACGAGTGTCAAACGTGCGTCAGGGAGACGAACCTAACGCCAGAGCTTGACAATCGTATACGAGTCTCAAACGCGAGTCAGGGAAACGAACCTAACGCCTGAGTTTGACAATCGTATACGATTGTCAAACGTGAGTCGGGGTGTCAGACCCAGTGACAAAACTTGACAAACCTTGTCAAAATATTTACCGTGATATCACTATAAGATTAATTGTTGTTTAAGTACTCTGACGTTGTCTTGGAATCATTTGTTTTCGCTTGCGATTGCAGCATTCAGTACACCTCCAATATGAATACTCCACAGGAACATACTTCAACGAGACTGCCGTACTTGTGATCCGGGGTGTCTGTTCAACCCCCGGATCTATTGACGTGAAGACCGGTTCTGAAAATCGTTTGTTCAAAAAAAGGAAATCAAACGTAGAGCAAAATGATAGATGTAAAAATCTGAAATCAAGCATTCCAAAAACCGATATCTGAAATCTAACGTAAAGCAAAATTAGTCAAAAAAATGAAATTCTAGAAAATTGGCAAAATTTTAAAAATGGAATCCCCCTCCCCACTCATGCGGAAACTCGGAATCCCAAGTCGGTACTCCCCTTCCCCCCCCCTTCCTACCCACTTTATCGGGACCAGGAGTGAGGGCACGATTTAGAAAATAAAAAATAAACTCGTCTATTATAATACAAGCTGCATACAGTTGAACCTCCCCCAATTCATTTTCAAACTCGAGTCCAAGCCGGAAGAGGGGGGGGGTCGTGAGGAAGTGGGCGAGGTTTTACAAAAAAACTCGTCTTATAGGGTGCCACCTCAAAAACATTGGCCCGCGGAAATCGTTTGGGGGTTTTGACCCAAAGCCCAAAGCTCCCCCACCGCCTTCGCGGGAGCCAAAGGTCCGAAGCCCCTCCCCCAAACGTTTTCTATATCTATATATATACACATATATTTCTGATTCAACATCTTATTATAAGTAAAATTATAATCCGTCACAGTAGTCTGCTTCGTACTTGCTAACTATTGCAAGGAAACTCCACGACACCTGCTTCAATGTCGGAGTGAATGCGCATCAAAGCCCGGTAGAGGCTATAAATTGGCTTCTGAACTGGTCTGACAAGTTTTGGCGTAACATCGATTTTCCTGCGAATCCTGCGATATCTCGTGCGAATAAACAAGGCAGCGACTATGCCAGGCTCGGAAACAGTTTTGACAATCGTGCACGCGATTGTCAAAACTGACCACGACGGCAGGCACAGACTAGCTTTTGACAATCGTATACGATTGTCAAAGCTCGCGACTACGGCAGGGGGCCGGACCTAACGTCCAAGCTTCACAATCGTATACGATTGTCACGCGTGAGTCAGGGGACCGGTCAAAGCTTGCGACTACGGCAGGCTCGGACTCAGCTTTGACAATCGTATACGATTGTCAAAGCTTGCGACTACGGCAGGCTCGGACTCCGAAGCTTTGACAATCGTATACGAATGTCAAAGCTGGCGACGTTTTTTTAAGTCTAATTCTTGAGTCTGTAGAAAAGCTTGGTTTGACAATCGTATACGATTGTCAAAGCTGGCGACGTTTTTTT
>LGRX02019908.1:8610-18816 GCA_001247695.2 Cymbomonas tetramitiformis | reverse complement strand
GCAAAAACACTTACAAAGTTAGATCAAGAAGTAAAAAGAGCACAGGCTTAAAAAGAAAGGTATACTTACCTGCGATCCCCCAAGAACGAACCTCCGGATATCTCTGCGCCCCGTTCCGGAGCTAACAGAGCCCGACCAAGGCGGCAGTCCCCCCGCACACAAGTCGCATAAAACCCGAAGGCTGCAGTCTGTGTGTTAAAAGGGGGGACCACTGTGCTTTCTATTCGGGGGGATCGTTCTTCTCCTGCGGGGTTAGTAAAAAGAAAGAACATACAGGTTAAAAACAGGCAGATCAAGTAAAAACAAGGCAGAACAGGTATAGGCAAGCAGATCAAGTAAGCTAAAGAAGATCATGGGAAAATAGAACGCGAACCTTTAAGCTCCTCTACCAAGCAGACCTGACAGGATCCCACCCGACTTGTTAGAACCTGTCGGGCTGGAAGGTCGCAACGGGGGGGTGGGAGTAAGAAGCGAGTCTGCGGCTGCGATCGCTGCAGCCTCGCGCTCAGCTTTCGCAGCTTTCCGCCTGGCTAGGCGGTCCTCTATTTCCTCATCAGTCATTTCAGAAAGGGGCTTATTTTCTTGGGCTATTTCGTTTGAGAGCTGCGCTTTGGCTAACTCCTGGATCGCTCGCTGGGTGTGCATATGCTCTACAAGCTTCTCACCCTCTACGGGATCGACGTGCTGCAGGATTGTGCCTAACTGGTGGGGGTTGGGTTGGAAAGGTAACTCAAAAATAGTGTTGCAGTATTCAAGTCTGACGGTGGTTGTGAAAACAGCCGAGGGGTAACCTTTCGCCCATGTTTCGATCGAACCTGGTGCGCCCGTTCCTACAAACTTGGGAGGGGGGTGTTCTGTCTGTTGCTGAAATACATAAGCCTGAAGGGTATGTAACAAAGGTTTAGCTTTTTTTTTTCTGTGCTCGTACTGCTCTGGGGTTATGTTCACACTCTCACTTCGCTGCATTGTGGGTTTGGCGGCGGGGCGTTGGGGCGGCAGAGTGGCTCTTGGGAATTACCTTGGATGTGACTTTGCGATTTCTGAAATCGTTTCCTTGATGAACGTACTGAGAATGTGTTACAAAACTAACTCGACAAATTACGCGTCTCGAAATCGAATGTGGCACTCGAATCTTATCATATTGGGTGTTACATTGGCTGTTGCATTTAATGTTCAGATAGATTTGGGGTGCCAGGTCGATTTTTGGGGTGCCAGGTCGATTTTTAAAAGCCAGGGTCAGATTTTGGGTGCCAGGTCGATTTTTGGGGTGCCAGGTCGATTTTGGGGTGCCAGGAATTTTTTGGGGTGCCAGTCGATTTAAAAGCAGGTCGATTTTTCGGGTGCCAGGTCGATTTTTGGGGTGCCAGGTCGATTTTTCGGGTGCCAGGTCGATTTTTCGACTGCCAGATCGGATTTTCAAATGCCAGACCGGATTTTCGAATGCCAGACCGGATTTATTCGAGCGACAATCAAACGCGCACGTGATGAATTCAGTTCGATTATAAATATATAAATTTATAAAAATATAAATTTATAAAAATATAAAGTTAAAAAAAGGATATGAGAGAATGTGAGAGAATGTGAGAGAATAACATAAATTAACATTTATTTATTTAAATAAAAGGTAATGAGTACGTGGTAATGGGTTGTTTTAAAAAGTATTTCAAAGAAAGAAAAGTATTTTTGTAGAATAAATTTTATGAAATAGAAAATGTTTTTAAAAATGCCCGTTACCCTACTACCCGGTACCCTATTCGTTTATTCTTAAATACGCATTTTTACCGAGATGACCGAGACGATGCTATTTCCGCGATTTAACCTGCTGAAATTTTGGGGGGTCAACGTAGGGGACCCCCCGCATCGTCGATTAAATCGGCAAATTTTGATATGAGGGAATATGAGGGAATATGAGGGAATATGAGAGATTAACATAAAATTACTTATCTTTATATATATATTTATTTATATAAAAAGTAAGGGGTAGTAGGGTAATGGGTTGTTTAGAAAAGTATTTCAAAGGAAGAAAAGTATTTTTGTAAAAAAACTTATAGCATTTTAAAATTCTTTTTAGAAATGCCCATTACCCTACTACCCGGTACCCTATTTTATTAAATACGCATTTGAACTAAATTACGATTTCTGACGTAATTCTCACGTAATTTCTCGAACCTAAACCCTAAACCCAGAACCCAATCCCTAAACCTACTGAAAATTGGGGGGGTCGACAAAGGGGACCCCCACCGGCGATGAAATCGGCAAAATTTAATTTTTGTGACCCCTAGACACCCCCCTCAGACCCCCGCAGACCCCCGATGACAGGGCTGTCATAATTTCAAATCAGATAGCCAAAGTTAGTCAATGATAGCCAATGATAGCCAAACTATAGAGTACTGTACAGTGAGTAGCCCGTTGCAGGTTCCGAGGTTGCTGTCGGACAGAATTCCCAGCGCAGGGGGGAGGTCAGAATTCCCACCCAAGTTAGTAGTTTATACCCCTTGTTCCCACCCTCTTCAAGATTGACATTTTTTTTTTTCAACTGCAAAGGGATTATGTATATAATCTAAAGCACAAGAAATTTCTTACTGATTGTCCCTAAATTTTCAACTCAAAATTTCCGTGGCATTGGCTGTGAACACTTTAGAAGCTTGGATAGATCAGACGACTTACAAGAGCATATATTTTCGTTGTATCGTCAGAATGACTGGCTTTAAGCGACCATAGCTGTTTTTTAATAACAGCGCTCGACTGACGCAAGTGAGGCCGCTCATATTAGGTTGCAATGCGTCCTGGGGGAAAGCACAAGATGTCGGGGAAAGGTGGCCCCCGGGGAGGTAGCAAACATCTTAAACGCTCTTCAGAATCCTCAGGAAAATTGAGTGTTTCAGCAACAATTGGGAAAACGAAACGGGTGTCGAAACACAATACCAACGGTCTAGCCTCGGACCTTTCGCAGGCCAAACGGTCTGAGGGCGCGAGTCCTTTTCAAAAGGCTGCAGACGTCAGGTTCGGTGGAGCGCAGACAAAAGAGCAGCCCAGCAAGAAATCTGCGGCTGCAGTTCCCCGTAAACCTGGAGCAACAGTGAAAAAGCCCAAGGTACGAACCAAATTTATGATCTTCTCACGGCACGTGGCGTGTTGGCGAAAGATGGTCTGCTAACACAACGTAACTTGAAATCGCCTCTTTGACACGTGGATTTGGTAGAGGCTGCATTTGCTGTCCCAAGGGATGTGCTAGAACTTTCCCAGGCATGTTCTTCCAGGTTCGGACCCTTCCTTTGATCTTTTCCAGCCTTCTGGAACAACACAAGAAGGATGTAAAGCATGAAACGAAGGTTTGATATAAAGCGTCACAGTCCATTCTGAAATATCGGAAGTGCTGCTGAAGACGACGCTCGAGTAATTTGCTGCTAAGTTGCTGCCACACACTTCTTCCAGTGCTCATCACTGCAAGAAGCGAAAAGAAAATCTGTCGTCATTTCAGTTCAATTTTTTTGCTTCTCAATTGAGAAGTAAATCAACAGGTGTCGCTGAAAGCCGCTGCGCGCTCTGAAGTGCTCGACAAAGCACACTTCGTATTCGTACGGTCCTCGTCACTGCAAGAAGCAAAACGTCGATCTGTCGTCAGTTCAGTCTCAATTTTCGTACTTCTCTAATCATCAGGTATCGCTGAAAGCTGCTGCTCGTGCTGAAGTGCTCGACAAAGCGGCTGCCGGGGTGCTCCAGTCGTCTGGGCCAAGCGAACAGGGCATACGGACGAACGTCTCCGCACTTACGACAGCAAACATAACGGTGAGTACTCGTCGGTGTCTCAAGGCCCTCTTCGGGTTTTCTCCGGCCGGCTGAAAGGTCGAGTTTCAAGTGCCCTGCAGACTGCACACTAGCACGGCTTTCTTATTTCCTTCCGACATGGCAAGGCTCCCAGTTTACTAACATATTCCTATCACTGGCGATAGCTGTTTGGCACGCCAGCGAACAGTTTTGGCGCAGGAGACCCTCACGGTTAGTTTCGTTCCAGCAGGCTAATACAAATTATTCGTAGGTTTCTTGGCTGGCCATAGCTTTAGCACTCCAACTTTCTCTATTGTTGCTACCCCAGTTTCCACACGCAGGCCGCAGCCCAACACTTCAGAACTTCTCGCCTGGAAGAGATGCAAATGTGTATTGCCACACATAGTTAAGGGAACAGACTCAAAGGACTGAAGCTAGAAGTGGCAGACCTTGATCTGGACTGGTTCCCTGTCTTTGAACGTCCGTTCCCAGAAAGACGGAATTCGTAGGCTGGATCCCGACGGCGCCGCGGCGGCTGTGCGCTCGCCGCAGGGCTCTGCGGTGTCGGACGCGGAGCAGAGGGTGGTCTTCCTCGGTCCACTCGGGAGCGAGGCGGCCAACGCGCTGCTCCGGCACTTCGGCGACTGCGCTCCCTTGAGCATCCACTTCCTGGAGGATGTCGCCGCCGCCGCGGTCGAGCTGTCGTCTCCGGCGGCCGTCAAGCTCGCTCTGCAGAAGACGGATTTCAGCCTCGATGGTCAAAAGATCACCGTCGGGACCCGATGCTCGTCCGCCTCCGACGCTGCAGAAGCGCTGGTTGAAGGCCTTCCCAGGTACGCCGCGCCGAGAGCCCCACGACAGGCCTCCGTATCCCTTCGAGCAGGAGAACGGGGGTGAATCCTCAACAGAGGCGCGCTGCCATGTGTCGCTCAGTGCACCCACACGCCCTCTGAGGCCCTCAATCGAGGTGCGCTGCCACGTGGCGCTAAGTGCGTGCGTGCGCCCTCCGAGTCCCTCAGCTGCTGCGCCATCTCCAGCGCGCCCCAACGAAAATTTCCCCACTGCTTGCAAGCTGGTCGGAGGTCGACTGCACCAGAGCATGCCATCGCTTGCAGAACGCGCCACGTTGGAGTATGCCACTTCGGGTTGCGCTTCACCGTGCCGCCAAGGGGGACGAAGCAGTAAGGGTGTCCCGATCCTGCGGGCGCACCAACAAGCGCGGGGCGGGGCTGGCGAAAGTCGCTGGAGAGGATATTTGTAAAAATGTGGTTTTGCGGAGAGTGTGGTTTTGGCTGTGGCACCTGGAACTCCTCGTGGCGAGGCTGACGACGCCCACCCTGTCTCCTGTCTCTCCTCGGCGTGTGACAGCTCGCAGGTGAGCCCTCGGCACATGAGGTTCAGCACGCACACGATGGAGCTCCTGGCCTGCGCTGGGCGGGAGGGTGCCACGGTGGCGATCAGGGAGTATGTGCGGACCGCCTCAAGCAGCGACGGGCCGGTGAAGAACCCCGACACCTTGCTGCGGAAGATCCTCCAGCGCGAGCGGGAGAACCGGGCCCTCCTGTGCACCGGGACCTCGCTGCGGTGGCTGGGGACCGTTGATGGGCAGCCGCTGCCTGCAAGCAAGCGAGCTGCTCTGCTGGCTCTGCTGGAGGCTCTCGACTGGAAGGCCCTCGGCAATGTCCGCAATCCGACCGGCAAAGGGTCCATCAAGGTGGCGCCTCCCCTCAGGAGCCCTGGTCCTGGTCATTGCTCTGACTTGAAAGATTGCCGTTGGCGAAGCACGGAATGCGCCACCTTTGAAGCCCTCAATGGTGGCGTGGAACGACGTTGCACTCTCCGGCATTGAGTCATCCAACCCAGCGAGGGCGCAGGTGGAGAATTCCTTCTCGCTTGGAATGGCGACCAACAAGCTCGAGGCTAAAGGCCCCTTCAGCACTCCGTTCGCCTTCCGCCCGCACATGGGGATGTGGAATGGCTTGAGCGTGAAGAAGCGCCACAAGGAAGTGTGGGATGCCGCCATCGCGCTTCTGCGTTCGGTGCGCGCTCCGTCCACGAAGGGCCTCCTCTCCCACGAAGGCCCTCCTCTCCCTGGAGGCGGCCGTTTGTGCACCTGCTGCCAACCCATTGGCCAATGAAGTGGTTGGGTGCCACTGCTGATCAGCTTGCTATCTCTGACTGCACCTGCTTGGCGGGACTTTGAGGCTTGGGCTAGTACCGGAATTGCCCCGGTGATGCAGGCGGGAATGCGACTGCTTGGTTAGTCCTGTCATATGGCTCTGCTCAAAGGTGGCCGACGCCGGCTTCTTCAGGGTTGCGGTAAAAACATTTCAACGAATTTCAAAGATTCAGGAAGTATGTCTTGTGTACCCGAAGCATTGTATTACAAATATTGCACAGATCGATGCTATCGACCATTGAAGTTGACATTGGTGGAGGGCGCGGGAGAAAGATGTCCGGCGTCGGGAATTGGAGGGGTTGGAGTGCTTTGTGGAAAGATGCCCAGCGCCCATATCTCCACGGTTGGAGAGGAGGACTAAGTCATAGATGCCCGGCGTCGGCTTCCTTCAGGGTCGGAGTGGGGTGCGTGGTGGTGCGGTGCTTAGCGCCGGCTTCTGGACAAATACGAAAGGAGGACGCGGTGGAATGGCGCCCGGCACCGGCTTCTGGAGGCTCAGGGTGGAGTGCTCATTTGAAGATTTGCCACGTGGCATCTCATCGTAGTGACCTCAGAAGAAGAGAGAAGCGGGAAGAAGAGAGAAGCGGGGAAAGCTTAACGGCCGTGGAATGCTGTTGGACGGGTGGGCGCCTGGCATGCAGGTTGATCCAGAGTATCACTGCACTTCCATCGGATTCAACAAGAACTTTAGAGGCTCGCCACATCGGGATGATAAGGACGCCGGCCCGCAGGTACTCTGAGCCACCCCCTGCGCAATGGCGCTTCCCAGGGGCTAACAGACTCAGGCTTGTACCACCCTTTGCCGCGCACCCCTCACAGCAACCACAAGCCCCACCCAATGTCTGCCCCTTCGCCCGGCCATTATCCGTGGCTTGTACAGGAAGAGCTGTCTTGTGTGCCCTGCGGCGTTACTGCCATGCACCTGCTCCCGCGCTGGGCCCCACATTGGTCCGTTCGTCCGATGTCCGCGCTGTCCCTTGCATGGCATCGTCTGCAGAGGCGCCGCGAGGCTCCCTCAGAGGAACTGATCCACGGCGCCGCGAGGCTCTTGCAGAGGAACTGATCCGCGGCGCCGCGAGGCTCCCCAGAGGAACTGATCCGCGGCGCCGCGAGGCTCCCGCAGAGGAACTGATCCGCGGCGCCGCGAGGCTCTTGGCAGAGGAACTGATCCTCGGCGCCGCGAGGCTCCCGCAGAGGAACTGATCCTCGGCGCCGCGAGGCTCCCGCAGAGGAACTGATCCGCGGCGCCGCGAGGCTCTTGGCAGAGGAACTGATTCGCGGCGCCGCGAGGCTCCCGCGGAGGAACTGATCCGCGGCGGCGCGAGGCTCCCTCAGAGGAACTGATCCGACGCGCCGCGAGGCTCCCGCAGAGGAACTGATCCCGGCGCCGCGAGGCTCTTGCAGAGGAACTGATCCGCGGCGCCGCGAGGCTCCTCAGAGGAACTGATCCGCGGCGCCGCGAGGCTCCCGCAGAGGAACTGATCCGCGGCGCCGCGAGGCTCTTGGCAGAGGAACTGATCCTCGGCGCCGCGAGGCTCCCGCAGAGGAACTGATCCTCGGCGCCGCGAGGCTCCCGCAGAGGAACTGATCCGCGGCGCCGCGAGGCTCTTGGCAGAGGAACTGATTCGCGGCGCCGCGAGGCTCCCGCGGAGGAACTGATCCGCGGCGGCGCGAGGCTCCCTCAGAGGAACTGATCCGACGCGCCGCGAGGCTCCCGCAGAGGAACTGATCCGCGGCGCCGCGAGGCTCTTGGCAGAGGAACTGATCCGCGGCGCCGCGAGGCTCGCTCAGAGGAACTGATCCGCGGCGCCGTGCGATCTGCTGAGATTGAGGCATCGGCAGCGCTGCGTGAACTTTGATCTCAGTGCGTGTTTCAGTGCTCGATGCGGTTTGATGGACAGCCGCCCTCTGGGGCACAGGGTGTGACACTCCTCGGCTTTTACGTGACTGCAGTCTATTGACTTTTAATGAGTTATCAACAGCGTTCTGAGAGGACTCGCCAGAGGGGACCTGCGGGGGAGCGGGGCGCCAGGTGGCCACTGCGCTGGGCGACTACAGCGGAGGGTGCTTGCGCGTGTACAGTCAAGAGGGCATCATTGATGTGAACACCCGCGATCGGTGGTGTCGCTTCGATGGCCGATACAAGCACGAAGTGCTGCCCTTCAGCGGCACGCGCTACAGGTGCATCGCCCACCGCTGAGGCTCAAAACCCTAGTACCTGGAGATACGGTCTTGAGCTGCGCTTGTGACGCCGTCGAGCCGTCCCTCACCTGGAGCCCTGCAGTCACATAGGAAGGGATGCGTCAAGCCCGGACATTGACGGATCGCCTGGCTTCGCTGGCGCCAGCGATGGATCCATTGGCTCCATGGCTTCCATGAAGGATCCCATGGCTGCAGGGCTCGGAAGCCATATGAATTGAGACCAGGACTGCATGGCCTCGCCGAGGCCTTCTCGATGGGATTCGCGAGGGACGCGGTTCGCGCTCACAGCCAGATAGTGCCTTTCGCGGCGCAGGGGAGCTTGTCTCATCTGCGGCGAGGTTGCGTGGAGCAAACCGCTGGCCCCTTTCCCAGCCATTCTGCTGCCGGATCAAGCATGCCGCCACCGCCTCTCATCGCCTCATGCCAACCTTCTCCTACCTTCAACTCCGCCCCACAATGACACCAATATGACCTGAAGCAGTTTCCCTGTATCTTCATTCCACCTCCCATTACCACAGCCCAACCCCCTCTGCACCCCCGTCCACCACCGCTTTGACACATCCGTCCCTCCCCGCCAGTCTCTCCTCAGACTTTCTCTCCCCTCGACATGAACGGGGCTCCCAAGAGGCCCTCCACGTGCAACCTGTGCATCTCGGGTACAGCAAAGTTCCCCTGAATGGTAGATTCCATCTGTCCATGAGCCCAGCTGCAACCCCTGAGGTACCCTTGTAACGGGCACTGCCTCCTGGGAATGCGGCAGACTGCTCTGCCTCTGCTGCGGCGAGATGCACGGGATGGTGGCATCCACACCCGTAGGCTTCCCTTCATTTCCACTAGGAGCATTTCAGGTCCCGCATGTGTGGGAATATTCGCCCCAACATTGGCTGTGCCGGAGGTCCTGCCGGACACGCGTGCGCGCGGGGCGCCCAGGGCAAGCCGGGGGAATGCGGGTCGCCACGTGCACCTTACCCGGGTCTTTCCTTTCAGCTCGACTTGGGCCGGAGCACCGACATGGACTCTTTCTGTGAGGGACCTGCAGTGCGGCACTCGACGTGGCACCACGCTCTTTCTTTACCTAGGATGCGCATGTGCGTGTGGGATCATGTATGCCATGGTAGTAGGCGTGCCAGCAGGGTCCGCTTACTTGGACACCCTGGAACCAACATTTGTATTTGGCAATGGTCGGCTCATCTCATCAGCCATGCTGCTTTGCATTCGGTTTGTGCTGTGTCAATGGCATTGGTATCTTGCCAAGGCCCTGCCCTGTTCCTGGATGCTTCTCACATCCACTGGGATGATGGTGGGCTGGCTTTTGCTGGTGGGCCTCGTACCGTTCAGCGTGTGTGGGGACGGCCGCCGGAGTGTTGTGGTTGATGGAGTGCCGTTGTCCCTGACGTACCTAGCTGGCGGGCACAAACATATTTTTGGCATCACGGATTCGTCTGGTGATTGCGCTCTTTCCTGTCTGATACCTCATGGCTGTACACTTGATGGGGGACTTGTGTAAGCTGGCCTGACTATGGGGTATTGGCACCTCGTTTTATCCAGGAAGAGCGCAGACTGGCCTCGGTCATCGCGCCTTGCGCCATGCAGCGCGCGCCCTTGCAGAACTGGCCTCGGTCATCGCGCCTTGCGCCATGCAGCGCGCGCCCTTGCAGAACTGGCCTCGGTCATCGCGCCTTGCGCCCTGCAGCGCGCGCCCTTGCAGAACTGGCCTCGGTCATCGCGCCCTGCGCCATGCAGCGCGCGCCCTTGCAGAACTGGCCTCGGTCATCGCGCCTTGCGCCATGCAGCGCGCGCCCTTGCAGAACCGGCCTCGGTCATCGCGCCTTGCGCCATGCAGCGCGCGCCCTTGCAGAACTGGCCTCGGTCATCGCGCCTTGCGCTATGTAGCGCGCGCCCTTGCAGAACTGGCCTCGGTCATCGCGCCTTGCGCCATGCAGCGCGCGCCCTTGAGAACTGGCCTCGGTCATCGCGCCTTGCGCCATGCAGCGCGCGCCCTTGCAGAACCGGCCTCGGTCATCGCGCCTTGCGCCATGCAGCGCGCGCCCTTGCAG
>LGRX02019907.1:0-10420 GCA_001247695.2 Cymbomonas tetramitiformis | reverse complement strand
TTTGACAAGACTGGAATCTTTGAGGACGAGTTGACACATCTAGCATCCTTGAGGACGATTTGACAGGACTGGTATCCATGAGGACGATTTGACTGGATTGGTATCCATGAGGATGATTTGACAGGACTGGTATTTGTGAAGTCAGTTCTTGGAGAGGAGGTGCCAAACGTAGGTTGCTGCGACCTTGCTTTTGATGTCACCCGCGATGGAGCGGCTCTTCTGCAAGCGCCCGAGGGAGTGGACGAAGTCTTCGTAGTATACCTGCACACCCAAAGAGACCCGTTTTCTCGGCATTGCGCGCTCACACACAAGATTGCCGCGACAAGTGATACCGGGTTAAGAAGTGCAAGGCAGGAGCCGGGGGCAATTGTAATATTCACCCAAAGTCGGGAGAATCATAACAGGCTGGAGAGGCAAGAAGGCTTCGCGATGCAGAAATGGGAAGGGAATGTTGTAGGGTGCGTTACCCGGCACAGTTCCTCAACTTCCCGCTCTCTATCTTGCGCCAAGTTACGCAACGATGACACCACCTCGTCCGGCTTCCCACGCTCAAACGCCGCGCGAACCTGCAGTTGAAAAATTGCAGGCGGGAAATCGGCTGTTCCGTCAGCGATATCCGACAAATTTCAAGTAGTCGCCTTGCTAAGAGTCAAACACCTATTGAAGCAAAGACAGCCTTCTACTTGGGATTGAGCAGGAAGAGTTCAAACAGAAACGTGTTAGAGAGCGATGCATACAGAGGTCCAGCACTCAGTGCGTCGAGAGAATAAAGTGCAGCTTGGTTTGGTTTGAAAGGCGGGTGTGGTACCAACGGCGCAAGATCGTCTTCATCAATGAGAGAAGCAACCACTGCGTCGTCAGATCTGCCGAAGAGCATCAGCATTGTTTGTAAACGTATGAAAAAGCAGCAGAGATAATTCGGTGAGTGGATATCAATAGAGTTACTCAGAAAGCATTATAACCATGGACTTGCGTAGCTTAGAAAGAGCAAGCAACTCACAGAGTGCACACCTTGGAAGCAACGCATCTCCCATCGTTACTGCCTCCTGAAATCCCTGGCAAGCCTGAAGTTCAGACTTACTATTACTTTATTGTACTTCGGTCGTCTTTATCATCAAAACATAATTTCCAGAACTATTGCGCTTCGTACGCGCGGTCTTAATTCGGAGGTTTGTAACGCACAGGGAGGGAATCAAGTCGCTTGGTTACAACCTTTCACTGTGTTAAATTCAGTTCGATGCCGAGCCTGTGAGGAAATGTTATCCCCCATAGAATATCTCGTATGCGCAATCTGATAGGCATGCTTCAGGCGTTGACCTACTTTTACATCTGCCCTCTTGAATTCGACGCCTTGTTGCCTTCAGCGTTCAGCAAGACCAACGAAAAACCCTGAGTTTTGAGTTAGCTGATGTTAGGGTTTGGTTCAACTTCGAGCTCCCACGTAGCGACTTTTATATACCTCCAACCCCACCCGGTACACCGGTGCCGGAGCCGGCTCGGCGCGGGACTATGACGCTGAGCTGTCTGACCCGTCCGACGCGAGTTCGTCAGTTCGAATTGGAATTCCAATTCCGAATTCACCCATATCAAATTATCAATCACACACATCCGAAAGCTATAGATAGCTGTACTGTAGCGAGTAGCGTGTAGGTGTAGCTCGCTTCGCTCCTTTCGGCTTCGCTTTCCAACGCGAACACGACGGGACAGTTCGAAGGCTACTGCTTTGAACCGTGCACGCTAGGATTCAGAACGGCCAGAACGAGGAGGACTTTATAGGATCAGTGACAATTCGTCTGTGCTCGGTCAGCGGATTGACTACACTATCGTATTCCTGTTCACCCGAAGAAAACTTGGTGTAGCACGCGATATTCGATACTGGGATCCATTATTTGAATATCTATGGCATATTAGGTTTGGCAAACCGGGAGCGATGGTTAAAGTGAAAATTGTGAGGTGTGCCTTAAGTTTCCCGAAATCCTTTTTCTCCTTTCACTAGGTCTCCGTCATCATTTTGAGTATTTAGTCGTGTGCCGGTCTGTTTTGCAGTTGGCACGGAGTGGCATCTTGGACTTGGGATGCACAGGATGACGCTTGCGGTATCTGTCGCCAGGTTGGCCCCGTGCATACGCTATATGTGGCATAGGTTCCGTTACAGTGTTGTGTTTTGATATTGAATTTCACTGGAATGTCCGCTCTGCAGGATTTCGATGGCTGCTGCCCTGATTGTAAGATGCCTGGCGATGACTGCCCACTTAGTAAGCTCTGCCTCGCCTCGAACCACAAGTAGATATCTGTTGTTTTTCATCGGTTCTCTTGTTGATATTTTACTTCTGCGAGATTTCTTTCTAACAGCTAGTGATGTCTTCTAGTTTGGGGCACCTGCAACCACGCGTTCCATCTTCACTGTATCTTGAAATGGTGAGCTCCGTTGCTTCGCTCTGGATTTTTACACGTATCTCTGATATCTGCGTACCTTTCAAAGTCTGTGGTCGAGATCCTGTAATCTAGCATAATCTGTTTTCAAAGCCTATGCTCACGTTCCGAACGCTGCGCTGGTCTTCTCGTCACTACAGAGCGGGCGTGAAGTGCTGCAATTGTAAACCACCTCGCGACTCACTGATGTTTCACAAGGATCTATTCAAACTGTCTTTTATGATACATTGCGGTGGATTCCAGCCATTCGGATGCGCGCGTAGCTTTTGCTTTTGGGCTGCACGGAGCGTTTCCAGTCCGCTCCTGATATGATTTAGTCTCCACGGGCTGAACACACGTATCATTTTCCCGGGTCACAAGAGTTTCTTCTAGTACGACTTTTTCGGACTGGTTGCTTTCACACTAAACGTTGGTTCCCTCGCTTTTTCAGGGTGCACGCTCAAAATCCTCGTGCGCAGTGCCCAATGTGCCGTCGCCCGTGGGACTTCAGAGCTTCCTGAGGGAACGCAGCTTCACTTTTGGAGCGTAAACGAATTCCGACTCTCTGGAAACTGTTGATGGATGCAATACGAATATGACTACCGCAGTCAGTTGATAACGGGCTTGAAAAGGCGTGCAAACAAACGTATCATAGTTGCAGGGGCTTCTTTGCTTCACAACCTAAGCTGAAATATAGCAACGCGCAATTTCCCTGTTATGCTTTTGATAATTACTCACCGTACACTACACTTGACACGCCAAAATAAGTGATTGAGCACAGTTTCGCAGTGGGATCTCCGGAAATTGTTCCCCTGCGGACGCTCGTCCCACCCTAACACAGAGCAGTTTACCTGTCACCAGCCCTGTCATACGGACTGCGCCTTGCATACTATTATTCACTTTTTAGAGTTGTAGTAAAGTTGCAGCGCCTGCAAGTCTTTTCGGCATGTCGAGGGTAGGTGAATATGAGGGTCAAGCGCAATCAGTTGAGTCCCACGTAAAAAGCGACCTTTTGTGTTGGTATGCCCCTGCTTCCGGTAGGTATTGGGACAAAGAGATCGCAACTGTAAACTTGTAGGCATGCATACTATTCTAGGATGTGACAAAGTCGTTCCTGAAGATGTGAAGATGCCACATAGGAGTGTGTGTGCTAGACTGATCTCTTCTTTCCTAGCTATATTCTTCAAGCAGGCGATGGCTCTTCAACTCAAAATGGAATTTAAGCGGTTACATCTCTTAAGGATGATGTTGCAAGGTTGAAAGTGAATCGATTTTGAATTTAGGGGAGCAGATTTTAAAAACCACAAGCTTGTATTCCTATATCATCTGTTATTATCTGCTTATGATGGATAGGTAAATGTAATATCTGTTGCGGTCGTGCACAACAAGCAGACCATATTGCTTCACGAGAGCCATATAAGCTAGTGGGCCAGTTCCCTTTGTCAACCACAGCATAGTTATTAAATGACCATTTCACACCTTTGTATCCTCCTTCCTTCTTACACATGGTGCGTGCCCAACAAGAGCTCGGTATTCTGCATCCCATCCCTCCCTTCTTTGAGGATATTCAACGAAGTAAAGATAAGTCATTACATTTTTTGGGATTTTTGGCACTGTGAACTAAAACATCAGTAAGTAACATCAAAGGGGGAGCTACACAATAAGAGTTACTGCATTTCGGAAACTCCGCATTGATTGACCAGATGAGACGCGAGCAGCTTTGGTACAATCTGCATCTCTGCATTTATTATTCGAGTTCAATCTTCTCGAGAGAGTAAATTGCGTAATATACATTAATGCTTCGAAAGCGACAAAATACTGACTGACGATGGCTGATATATATTTCGTACGTCCCCAGATGTCAGGAGTTTTCTGTGAAAAAAGCTCCTCAGAGGAGCTTGGCAGAAAATAAACTCCTTGTCCACGTCGGCACAATAAACATTCAGGACGGTGTACTTCTTACGCAGATGCTCGCGCCGGGAGTCGCGGTCCTTATGAAAGATGATGACATCTGTTGGCAATTTTAGAAGTACCCATAGCTGCGATATGTGCCAGGACAAATATATATTCCGATACATATTGTATGCGAAATGATTTTTGCCACCTCATCTAGAGAAGTTGGACGCACTACATAGCAACGACCCGGGAAAAAACAGATTTCACGTCTTCACTTTTATTTCGACAGATTTCACGTCTTTATTTTTTTAATATGCATACTTCATAAATCGCGTTAGTATCACACTAACCAGTGTCCCAAGACGGCATACATATTGTTGGAGTACCGTGTCATAATTTTCGGTGACAGATTCAAGAAACACGAATGAATTGCAGAGAGTGCCGATGCATCATAATCCGTTTTGCGTGTAAATTCTGCATATTCTCGTCGAACAACAAATGGAAACTGAAACCCAATTGGCTCAGTTCACAGCATATCTTCTGGAGGCGGTGCAGGAGCCGAGTCCGGTTGTGCCGCTGCTACCTTCTGCGTTTCTTCATGTTTGGCGTTGAAGCGCATTCGGCGAGCTGCCCCACCTTCTGCGAGTGCGTGGGCCACCTCCATTTTCTTCATCTGCGCTGCGCGTGGAGTGTAGTCACCACCGTTGTCACTCACACCTTGACTTTCACTTCGGTGCTGCTTGCCACCTTGCACATGTTCCGCCAGCTTGTTCGCTGCCCGACGAGCCGCAAGCTTCTCCTTAAGCTCATTTGGAATCTGCAGACAGAGTCACATCGTAGCCGAGGCCTCAGAACCTACGGCATGCGAGTCCTCACCAGTCCAGGTTAAACGTGTGACAGCCTATGCTGTCTATGCTCGAGCCACCCCGTGCCCCCAGGTGCTCAAGCCACCCCGCGCCCCCAGGTGCTCGAGCCACCCCGTGCCCAGGTGCCGCCCCCGTGCCCCCAGGTGCTCCAGCCGCCCCGTGCCCCCAGGTGCTCCAGCCACCCCGTGCCCCCAGGTGCTCCAGCCACCCCGCGCTACCAGGTGCTCCAGCCACCCCGTGCCCCCAGGTGCTCAAGCCACCCCGTGCCCCCAGGTGCTCAAGCCACCCGCGCTACCAGGTGCTCCAGCCACCCCGCGCCCCCAGGTGCTCATGCCACCCCGCGCCCCAGGTGCTCCAGCCGCCCCGTGCCCCCAGGTGCTCGAGCCACCCCGTGCCCCCAGGTGCTCCAGCCACCCCGTGCCCCCAGGTGCTCCAGCCACCCCGTGCCCCCAGGTGCTCAAGCCACCCCGTGCCCCCAGGTGCTCCAGCCACCCCGTGCCCCCAGGTGCTCCAGCCGCCCCGCGCCCCCAGGTGCTCCAGCCACCCGTGCCCCAGGTGCTCCAGCCGCCCCGTGCCCCCAGGTGCTCAAACCACCCGTGCCCCCAGGTGCTCCAGCCACCCCGCGCTACCAGGTGCTCCAGCCACCCCGTGCCCCCAGGTGCTCAAGCCGTGCCCCCAGGTGCTCCAGCCACCCCGCGCACCAGGTGCTCCAGCCACCCCCGCCCCCAGGTGCTCCAGCCGCCCCGTGCCCCCAGGTGCTCGAGCCACCCCGTGCCCCCAGGTGCTGCTGCCCCAAGCCACCCCAGGTGCCAGCCCCCGTGCCCCCAGGTGCTCCAGCCACCCCGTGCCCCCAGGTGCTCCAGCCACCCCGTGCCCCCAGGTACTGATGTTTGTGCAGGCACGTGTTGGGCAGGAGGCCCAAGCCTCTGCCCGGGATCAGCTTTGCGTCAGCTTCTTCGGTAATCTTGGGAGCCTACCTACCAGACTACCTCGGAAATCATGCGGCGCTGTACTGTTACGCACACAGGGGTGAATGGGCGTCTGCACGCACTCGGGGATATCTCGCTTGCATGTGTGTGGAATGGAAGCGAGGCAAGGCGGGTGTACTTCTGCGATCGATGGGGAGAGAAAACGTACATCCTCGGCCAAGCCGGACATTGCCCGGCCCCTCGAGTGGGTCTTAGCCGCACTCGACACCTTCCGCAACTTGCTCTTGACGTTCATCACCGCCTCCATCAACGCAAACAGGTTGGACTTCGCCCCTAAACCTCCACGTCCCTCCCGGTTCTGTATTGACTTTATTACAGCGTCCTTCGCATTCCTCCACCGGTTCGCCAGTTCCTGGGCCTCCTGAGCGACCCATGCCCTCCGCACATCGCGCTCCCCACGTCACCGCATCCCTCATAAGACCCTCCGCACGTTGCGTCCCGGCCAGTGGTTCTACCATCAAGCCCCTTCTAGTGGTTCTTAATATCGCGGGCGATTCAACTTCCCGCAGAGAGATCATGAGCGTGGCTCTCATTTCAAGGCGCGGCAGTCAGAGACACTGGCGGGCAAGGGCAGTACTGCACTGCGCCAGGCGCATGGAAGAGTGGCGTGCACAGCACTCGCTCGCTTTTAGAAAAGCTGGCGGTAAGAAAATAGCCAGCGTTTTTCCAAAGGGGGCTAGGCTTTCCTAGAAAAAGCCACACAAGTCGAAAGGGTTGTCACATTTACTTATCATTTATTTATCATTTATTTATAGCCAGCGTTTTCTGAGTGTTCCTCGTATTCAATACTCAGATTTGATAGCCATACATGACAAAAGGCCGAACTGCGTGTATTCTTAAAGGTGAGCGGTTACTGTGGAGCAGGGGTCAGTGGGCTCTGGCAGGAATACGGGCAGAAGCAGTGGCACCTGGATGGAGCGGAACACTTCACCCGCATGCTGGCACATCCTGGGGAGGACCCCCAGGTCACCCTCCTCGATGCGGAGGGCGATCCTCTCCATCTCCTGGAGCAGCTCGGTGCCCTTGTCAATGCGGGCGAACATGAGGTGGTGGTGGAACTTGGGAACTTTCTCCATCGACTCCGCGAGCGTCATCATGTCAGTCTCCACCGCGTGCATGATCTCATTCAGCAGCGCAGTGGGAGACAGCTCCATCAGCTCCTCCCGCGCTTGCTCGCTCAGCGTGAAGTTCACCTCGTCCAGGACATTGTTAATGAAATTCATGCGCTGAGCCTTGTCGGACCCCACCCCACTCTGCGCGTGTCCCCCAAACCCGTCCGCACGGTGTCGCGCCTGCTGGGAACTTCCCCCGAAGCTGCTCGGACGGCCACCGGGCATGAGGGAGCATTTGCGATGTCGCACACGCCTCGCGGCAGAGCTCTGTGAACGCGCGACGCTCGAAGCATACCGATCGAGCCTTGCCCTCTGGCCGCCGGGCCAAGGTGAACAACCAGTCATCTGCGCGGACTCGCTGTAACGAGGCGCAGACCGCGGATGCTGGGGCTACAAAGGGGTCAACAAGATTGAAGGTGCCCTATCACCTGCGCCGGCTTCATATGCCGTGCTAACCCTAAAACCCTAAATATGCCGTGTCCGGCAGGCGCGGCGATTGCCGCGCTCGCGGCAAAGCCTATGCCTGGTGCCCTATAACAGAAGGGCACGGCGTCGTGTGCACGGGCGCAATAGGCTTACAGTATGCGGAGAGGGACGTGGGAGGGTAGGCGGGCCCGGCAGTTGAGGGGTGACTCGCTCACCTTGCCCTTCGTGGCCTTCAGCCATTGGCCAAGGCGATTACAAGTGACGGTCGTCGAAGAGACCATGTTCTTGCACCGTGCTAGAATGGCCTGAGAGGCGGCGCCTTGCCTGTCGCTGTCCTCCACCATGACCCTGTCCATGATGTCCTCCAGCATTTGCTGCTGATTGCGAAGAGCCTTCATGGTGGCCACGGCGGAGGCAATGGCTTCCTTGGCGTCTTCCTTGGGGATGCTGTTCAACACCTGAAAGGGGCAAGACTGAGACTGAGACCCGCTGTAGCACCTGGAGGTGTAGGTCGAGACCGAGCCCTGCTGTGGCATCTGGCTGAAAAGGAGCACAGACAGCGGGCGGGGAAGGGGGTGACATAGCAGCAGCTGCAGAGGAGGTTTTGGTAGCATGGCCTTGTGGCGCACTGAAGGGTCACAAGGGGTTAGGGGGTAGAGAGGGGGGGGAGGGGGGGCACCTTCTGCACTCGGGCCGCGCTCACTTTCAGAGATGCCAGGGTCTTTTCCACGCTCGGCCGCACAGAGCTCCGCAGGTCAGCGGACAGCTCCTTGGACGCACCCTGCGTCACCATGTCCTTCACCAGCTCGTCCAGTTCTTTCGTATACTCCGATATCGCTGCCAACTGCATCTGACAGATCTCCTCCGTGGACTCCGCATCCTGCGTGCGCATCTCAGCCGTCCCTCCCATCCGCCTTAAGTCATCCGGTGAGGCCTTGTACGCCGAGGTGGATCCTGGACTGGCCTCTCCGCTCATCAGCTCGCCAAGGGCAAGATGCCGCTGTCTGGGAAGACAGGGCATGCACCACAACAGGAAAGAGGCGGAGAGTGCCAGGAAGAGAGAGCGGGAGAAGTGAACCCAACGGGGGAGAGGCGGAGAGTGCCAGGAAGAGAGAGCGGAAGTGAACCCAACGGGGAGAGGCGGAGAGTGCCAGGAGAGAGGCGGGAGAAGTGAACCCAACGGGGGAGAGGCGGAGAGTGCCGGGAGCAGAGAGCGTGAGAAGTGAACCCAACGGGGGAGAGCGCACCGCATCGGGCTGATTGGCGGTGTGAGTCACCCAAGCGTTGAGATGCATGCAGCTCCCTGACACGTCAGCCTTCAGGGTGGCGAGGTCTCTCAGCAGGCCGGTTGCGAGCACCACGTTAGCACCGTCGTTGCTGCGGCAGTGCGCCACGTGGGCGCTTACGTCGTCCGAGGCGGCGATGCAGCTCTCCAGGAGGTGTACCGTCTCCATGGTGGGGTCCGCGCCGTCGCCGGCAAGCGCGCTCTCCACGACCTGCTGCTGTATCATCAGCCTCTCCAACCCGGAGCGAAGGCTCTCCACCAGCCCAAGCCGCGTATCCTCTGGCAGCAGGTTGTCCACGCCGGTAAGCACCGGGGACCCTAGGATGCGCTCCAGCTCGTCCATGGTCTTCTTGATCAACGCCGCTTGCTGAGCCAGCGGTGGGGTGTCGCTCTGGAGACCACGCAGGGAAGGGCCAAGGTCAGGGACCGGTCAAGAATATCGATGGACCAGAGCTCTAGCAAACCCCAATGGTGGACAGTGAGCACTGCACGGCGGAGCTGACATGCGTGCGGCACTGCTGGCGACGGCGAACACACTTTGACGGCGGAGGCGGTGATAGGTGAACCCTCGCACGCCTCGATGTTATTTGCAATAAATAACATCATTGTATTATTAAGCTATTCATAATAAAAAAATAAAAAAGCACCACGAGCTGAGTGACCAATCGCAAGCCTCGATGTTATTTGTGGACAAAGCACCACGAGCTGAGAGACCAATCGCACGCCTCGATGTTATTTATGACAAAGCACCATGAGCTGAGGACCAATCGCAAGCCTTGATGTTATTTGCGAACAAAGCACCATGAGCTGAGTAACCACCGCACGCCTCGATGTTATTTATGGGCAAAGCACAACGAGCTGAGTGACCAATCGCACGCCTGATGTTATTTGCGGATAAAGCACAACGAGCTGAGTGACCACCGCAAGCCTCGATGTTATTTATGGGCAAAGCACAACGAGCTGAGTGACCAATCGCACGCCGATGTTATTTTATGTGACAAAGCAATCTCATGAGCTGAGTGACCAATCGCAAGCCTCGATGTTATTTGGTGACAAAGCACCATGAGCTGAGTAACCAATCGCACGCCTGATGTTATTTATGGCAAAGCACAACGAGCTGAGTGACTAATCGCACGCCGATATTTGCGGGCAAAGCACAACGAGCTGAGTGACCACCGCAAGCCTCGATGTTATTTGGCGGCAAAGCACAACGAGCTGAGTGACCAATCGCACGCCTCGATGGTATTTGCGGGCAAAGCACAACGAGCTGAGTGACCAATCGCAAGTCTGAATGTTATTTGCGGGCGAAGCACAACGAGCTGAGTGACCAATCGCACGCTGGTCAAAGCGCTGCGACCTACGATCCGCCTGATGAAAGCGCTACGACATACGATCCGCCCGATGAAAGCGCTGCGAAATACGATCCGCCTGCTG
>LGRX02019904.1:0-13914 GCA_001247695.2 Cymbomonas tetramitiformis | reverse complement strand
CGAATCCCAACGGGCGATACAGTCGAATGTTCCATCTCACGATCGCCAGACGCTAACGATGACAGTGCCACACCAGTCGCGTGTATGTACCACGACGCCACCCACGCGTTATGGCACGGCATGTTATGGCATGGCATGCCGGGAATACAATACACGAAGCAGTTACCGTTGGAGCGCGCTTCAAAGAGAATGCCGTCAGTTATGCTTTGCAGGTGCATGATGTAACTGATCTGATGTGACAAATATTTGCTCATTCAAAAAAACGTATTTGGGTTATGATTTCGGCGCATAAAGTAAAAGCTCTAACATGCAAAACACCACGTATCTAGACCGTTGACAGAACACATATTTCGATATGGCCATTCGCTTTTACAACATAGTTAAAATAATCATCACATTTTGCAAGTCTCTGGAAGAAATTCGCGAATTTCACGCAGCGCTCATAGAAGAACTTGAGCGTTGTGAGGCGATCTATATTAGCAGCTTGACCGAATACCAAGCACCAATATGATTATCAACAGAGTCGGGATGCGCATGCTTATGAAATTGGGCATTTGCCTGCTGTTAATGCTGTTGGAAATCGGCTCGCAAACGTCGTTTATCTGCGTACACAACTCCATATTTGTGTACGAGATGCAGTTTGGCGTGCGTAGCAATCACAGGATGCTGGTACATGCTGTGCGCGGAGGATTACGCGCAAACTCAGGAGGAGCACGCAAGAATTCCGGTGGCGTTCGCGAGAATTCTGGTGGCGTACGCAAGAACGCTGGAGGCGCTCGCACGAACGCTGGAGGCGCTCGCGAAAACAGTGGAGGCGCTCGCAAAAACAGTGGAGGTTTACGACCAAACGCTGGCACGCGCGAGGGAAATGCGAACGCCTTTGGAAATACAGGTGAGTCAGCAGTGCACCTATTGCCTAATCTTGCGACATCACGTTGCAGAACGCTTTCGGCAGCACCAATTCAGGCACGGCATCACACACCATAGCAAGCATTCCGGTTGGTCACACATATATATTGCAGGTAGTGGACGTGTTTTGTTTATTTCTGTTTATTGTAGTGCTTTAATGTGACATGTTATTACCCAGCTGTATTGGATGACACATTTCATTAATGTGGCGAATAGCATGCATGAGCTATATGATGTTGAAATAATGCATCAATTCAGTTGGCATGGAAGCTAAGAAATGCATCTGCTTGTTGTGCAGGACCTGTTGGACAACAGAACGCTCTTGGCAATCATGGTACGACACCACACACCATATCCAGCATTCCTGTTGGTCACATATATTGCATGCAACGGATGTGGTATGTTTATCTCTGTTTATTGAAGTGATTTAATGTGACGTGTTACCACCCAGCTGCAATGGATAACACATTTCATTATTAGACTACAATGGTTCGTGGCGAATATCATGCATGAGCTATCTGATGTTGAAATAGTGCATCAATTCAGTTGGCATGAAAGCTAAGAAATGAAGAAATGAAGCTGCTGGCTCACGTGCATTTTTAGCTTATTGCGTCAAGACATGCGTCATTAGTGCAGGGCCTTTTGGGCAACAGAATGCACTTAGGAGTACGAATCACGGCCCAGTCGGGCGTCAAAACGCTTCAGTGAATGCAGGTGACACAATACAATATACACTATCTTTTGTTATACACTGCTGTCTTATGCTTCATGTTCATAGCCTCATTGGCATGCCATTGTTCCTATTATATACGCTATAAGTATGCATGTTTGAGATATCTGTATCTGATATTACATGCTCATTCCTGGTCATGGTGTTTGGCGTATGCAGCAAATCGCAATAAGACATTAACGTTTCGCGAGCGAGAGCAGTTGGCACGCAAATGGCTGAACATGCCTCCAATGACTTCGTTGGAGGAAAATAACCCTATTTATTTCGATAATCTTCAACATCAACAGCCCTGTCGTGTTGGCAATTGTCCTCTGGCGGAGCTGGCGTTATCTTTTAACGATCGTGCGCCTGCACAGATTTGTTGTGACAACCATCAATGTCGCGAAAAGCCTGCATGTGATACCTGTGCATTATTGTGCGAGGCGGATGATCAACGCACAGAGGCAGATCGAGTACCCAATGACGTTTCATCCGCCGGCTGTTTACAGGTGAATAGAAATGTACATAAATTGATATATAAGTATATACATATACAGCATACATACAGATAAGCTATTCATATGGATCTCTGCTCGATAGGTATTCGCAGCGCTCATTAGATATTGGTGACTGCGTGTTGAAGAAAATTTCTGCATCCCAACCCAACGTTTGTAATTTAACTCACTGAGTTTGTTTTCATGCAGACCGCTTGGGCATATTCGACAGTCGGCCAAAAATTTATTCAGAAGATGAGCAAACACACTCCGTATAAATATGATGGCAACAATCAGCCTTTGGTGTTTTATACCGACGACCTCGGGCATGAGCATGAATGGCCGATGCCTTCTGCCTTTGTTCCTGCGCATATGCAGTCCATCCCTGGGTTCCCAGTCGATGTGGCATTCTTGCTGCAATCCACTGTGGTGTTGGATGACGCTTTACGTGGCAAAGTGCTGACACGCAAAGGCTTATCACCAATGTTCTTGGTGCGTCTGGAGGATGGCCAGTTGGACGAAGTGCATCGTCGACAGATAATGCATAACGAGGTACGCGCGTCCTTTCGCTGCTACATAAAAAACCTTTATAGTCTTGGCATGAAGTAAATTACCCCACATAGTCAATCAGCAGCAACAGAAACAAAGCTTAAATTCTTGTACTGCCGCATGCATGCACACGCATGCTGCTATTGGTACGCTACGTTCGTTGTCGCCATACCTGGACTACCTTATGTAATTGAAAAGTGTATGCGAAGCAGTGCAAGCATGATGTAGATAGCCTGCACACAATTGTGCTTGCCATGAAACACACGAGCTTCGGGTTTTATACATGGCCAAATTCCATATGTTCGCATGCTGACGCAATATGCGTTGAAACATCACGTATGTACGCAGGGCACACCTACCCCATTCTCATGTGCTACCTCCACTGCGAAGGATGCTTTTATAGACACTTTATACGATTTTGATCGCAGCTACGACCCGTACGGTCCGCTTTTTGCTGCTACGCCTTCCACCTCAGCACCAACTGCGACGACATCATGCGATTTCATGACCGAGTTGTTTCTAAACACCAAACGGCCAGTTTGCGCACCCATTGGCGAAGGCGTCGATCTGTCCGACATCTTCATGAACACCGCAGAACCTATTTGCGCACCCGTTATTGAATCTGCAATTACCTCAGCTACGCACGAAGCATCTGCGCCAGTCGCAAGGGCATCCAGCGATTCCATGACAGAGTTGTTCTTAAACACGGAAAACCCTGTTTGCGCACCGATTAGCGACAGTGTCGATCTGTCCGACGTCTTCATGACCACTGCAGTAGTCATGAAACAACGTTTGCCGTTGAAGCTGAAGTATTGTGCGAAATGTCACTTATGGCTCTTTACGTGGACGTGTAACAATCAAAACCATTCGTCGACTTGTCTCTGTGGTGACAAAGCTGGCGGCAAATTCGCAGAACGTATGCATAATATCTACGCGTTGCAACCGCTTCCCGCAGAAGTCTTGCCTTTCTACACTTCTAGCATGTTGTTGAGAAACAGTTTCAAAGCGAACTCGCTGTGCGCGCTCTCAGCTCTGACGCTGCCAGCTGATGGCGATATACGCAAAAACCACGAGTTGCACCTTCCATGGCAAAACGCGTGCTTCAAGATGCATGGCCTCACATATGCTCGCGTTCTGCAGAACAACCACACCGATAGTTCGATATCCTATTACTTTGGAGGGCCACAGGTACATAACCATGCTGCTGGCCATCGATCGCAAATAACTGATCCTGCTATGCCAGTTCGAGTGTTTGACATCACACGCCAATCCTTGCAAACTCATAACCGTCTCGTGCGCACCTTGGTGGCATTGACGCACGCATCTGCCGACGATGCTGCAATCTGCTTTCAGCATGCCTCTGATCCGGACGCCCCGCAAGCATGCAATCGAGAATTTTTTAGAGTCACGTCATTTCCTCCAACTTGTATCCCAGAGCCGCGTCAGTATATTTATTTCAAAAATAGCAATGTCCCGAGCAATCGCGCACAATTCTTGAACTCTCTAGACCCTTTGTACGAGCCATTGGCATTTCCTTTGCTCTTTTTCCATGCCGAGACTGGTTACAATCCCGATCTGCACAACAACACGAACAAAATCACCCTTCATAATTATTCCATGGCCAGATTGTGGCTGCCTGAAAAATTACCAGATGGCAGTTACCTTAGTTATTGCAATATGTATGGCGACCGAATATCTTGCAGTCGTTTGCATACAATGCCATGGTTGGCACAACAATACGTGCTAGACTCCTTCAGTCGTGACCGCGAGAATCGACTAGATCACATTCGTCAAAACCAGGCAACCTTCAATCGGCGCTCAGCGTCGTACGAGGAGCGTGGCACCAGTGACGACACCGATGACACAACTGCAACCAATACTACCGTTCGGATCCCAAAAAACTTCACAAGCTCGCCAAAGTTCATGAGTAACAAAGTGCTAGACGCGTTAGAGACAGTGCGCTTTGCGGGTCGGCCATTAACCTTCTTGACTTTCACTTGCAATCCAAACTGGCAATAGCTGGTGGAAATGCTGCCCATGAATTGCACGGCCTATGATTGCCCAGATGTCACGAATCGCGTGTTTAAAATGAAACTGGACGCTTTCTTAGCCGAGCTCAAAATCGGTTCATTGTGGTCCCCAACCTTAGTGTCCGTTGACCGCTCTGATCCTAGCAAAACGGTGTGGACATACAGTTTGAGACGATCTGATATGCCGGACACCGCCCGTGGATATCAGGAGACATGTCTTCACCTGCATAAATCTTAATGTATGAAATAAATTTGTGCCTGCTGATTATATTGCGTGTGCCTTCATGTTGGCCATGCCCACCAAGTGCTTGCATCTAGGTATATAAATTTATTAATGTGCCAAAACAATCATTCCAACTTTTGTCCTCTTGCATCGTCCATGCTGACCGCGTCAATAGAAACCTTACGTTCCATTTGGCACCTGGGTGATGCATACACACGTGACATGCACCTTTCAGCAGCATCACTTGCATATTGTTGTCGTGCCATGCGCGCATGACTCTACTATGATTCTACGATCGTTCGCCGTGTCCATGCAGGTAAGTGTAATCGAGTTCCAGAAACGAGGCTTGCCGCATGCTCACATCGTATTTCGCCCAGCGATCATGCCCTTCGGTACTGAATCCACCACTGCGCCCACCGATGCCCCGCAACCATGGGCCGACCACTTCACGTGTGCACGAAAACCCACGCCTGATGTGCTGGCCGAATATGGTTTGTTGACCGTGCTGCCTTCTGGAGGCTACGGCATATCTTCGCACCTGCGCGCCATGGGCTATCGCGAGCTGCAGCGAACCTGCCCCAACGCGCAGTTTTACATCAACCGCCGTGCACCGTCCGCGCGGGAGGTGTGCGAAGAGATGAAGCAACTAGTCTGTGGTGACCGCGCATGCATGGACGGCTACGCGTCCAAGTCGCCCACCACCGGACGCCGCACTTCTGGTCCTATGGAGCACGGCCCGCATCCCAATGACGACAACAGACTTGCAAACTGGTGCAAAAAGACAGCCCAAGGCTTTTGCAAGAGCTGCTTCCCGCGTCCCTGCGGCATCACTCGCCGCGTCGAAAACGGCTTCATCGAGCTGAAGCGACGCATCGGTGGTCAGATACGACGCAACTGGACAGCGGGCGACGAATTCATCGTGCCGTACAACCCGTGGATGTTGTTCAAGTATCGCACACACATTAACGTGGAGATCGCGGCGAAGGTTTCGGTCATTGCGTACTTGTACAAATATCTTTTCAAAGGAGGTGATCGAGCCCGTTATGAAGTGCGTAAGACAGCGGATGGTGTCGAAATCGTCGACGAAATCGCCGACTGGAAGCAAGGGATGTACACCTCTGCCTCCGAAGCCTCTTGGCTCACTGCCGGCTACGATAAATTCAATAACACACCGTGCGTGGATATCTTAGACGTGCATGTCATCGACCCACACTCCATTGAGCAAGCCTCTGGCAGCTCAGAGTTCGAGAAATATGTTTTCCGACCACCAGAGGTGGATGCCTACGCCGCTGCCCACTTCAATGTCATGGAGCTCACCGCCACCGAATTTCGACGTTTGTTTGTGGCCACCTCCTCTCCGCCAACAGACGTCAAGAAAAAGTGCAAAGAGGAATTTGGTCAACACTGTCGTGTGTGCCCTGTCACGTACATGCGCAAATACCCACAGGCCGAGTTCCACATGCGCGACGCCAACAACTTGCGCCCCATCTGGTTTCGAGATATGCACATGCATGGCGGCGGGTATGCGTATTATTATCCGTGTTTGCCTGCAGATCGCCACATCGCACGTCTGCAGCGCGTGTACAAGGTTGGGAGCGAGCTATGGTATTTCCGTATGTTCGTAATGAACAAAAAAATACCGATCGTGACGCCTGCAGATATGGTCGACCCTCTCCGTCCAGTACGTGAATTGACTTCGGAGAAGACTTTTCAATCTGTGGCCCGCATGCTGCATTTGGTGCCGCACGACCAGGAGGCCGAGATCGCTATGACTGAGGCCGTAATGACGCACACCACGCCCTTTGGTCTATTCTCATTGTTTGTAGTGCTAACCATGAACGGCTACCCCACCGAGAAAGTGCTGAACGCACCTGAGCACCAGTTTATTCGCGATGCGATGTCCACCGAATTCACTGGCACCACGCAGGAAAAGCAGCAGAAATTTTTGAAGGAGCTGAAGAAGCATTTCGAATCAAATGGCAAAAACCTTTCTGATTATGGCATCACCGAGCCGACAGCTTGCGACATGTCCGAGTTGACACAGCACCGCGCCTATTGGGAAGAGCAGCACTCCATGATGCAAACCTACCTCCGTGATAACAACCTTTTCCCAGAACAACAACGTGTGGCAGACCGAGTCAAAAACCTTGTGTTGCAACGTCCAGATGAGGGAAGCGCCACCTCCGCAAATGATGCAGCATGCGCTCCGCACAACGATCTCCAACCGCCATTCCCTATGCTTTTTCTTGATGGACCAGCAGGCGCTGGTAAAACCACCACCATCACACATTTGCTTTATGATTTACGCCTCAACCACCGCCGCGTGTGTGTGGCCTCTGCCACAACCGCGCTTGCTGCACAACTCTATCATCAAGGCGAAACGGTGCGCGCGCTTGCCAAATTGAACGTTACCAAAACGAACGACGAGGTAATTCAAAGCAGCTTGAAAGACGGCGACCAACGCTTTGAATTCCTAAGCCAAACTGATTTCGCAGTCATCGACGAAGCACCATCACTTATGCGTGCAAATTGGGAAGCGTTCGTGCAACTACTTATTCGCGTCAACTTCAAAGGCGTGTTGTTCTTGGCAGGGGACTACCGGCAAATCGCCCCTGTAGTGCGCGGCGGTCAACGGTCGGACATTGTGAATGCCTCGCCGCGACGTTCATTACTATGGGCGCATGTTGAAAAACATAAACTGACCACTGTGAGACGCGTACCAAGAGACCTTGAATGGGCGCAGCACGTGACGGGCGTCGGCAATGACACGCACATCAAAGCTGCGCCCACAGATGGATATGATACAGTGGAGCTTCCTTCCGGAGTATCGCTGGTAGATATGTCCATCATCCCTGAGGATCAACGTTTCACAGGCATGCATCCCAATTACCACATACGCCCATTTGTCGACATCTAAGCTTATTGTAATATGAGCCACGCACCGCACTGCAAGGTTCTACGATGCATTGCTGTCATGTTTTATAGCGCGCCGTGCATAGCGCTTTGCTGCAATTGCCACTGACAAAGCATATGGCTAAAAACCCATAACAATCCTGAGTTCAATTTTTTGATGCACACATCTGCTATATAACAGGTGACAGCATAGAAGATTCGCTCCAATTTGTGTTTGGTGATGACATGGATGACTTCGATAGCAACGCTATTCTAGCAACCTCTTGTGAAGCTGTGAAATTTTGGAACACCGAAATTCAAAAACGTCGTGCGCAGCTCGCCGATACGCGAACCTACTTGAGCCACAATTCAGTTAATGACGATTTTGCTTTTGCCGAAGACTTCAACAGCTCGGAGTTCTTGAACACGCGAGAAGAGAACGGAGTACCATTGCATGAACTTTGCTTAGCTGTGAACGACATATGTTATCTCATGTGTACCATAAACAAAAAAGCAGGGTTAGTCACTAGCACCAGATTGCGCATCGTAGATTTACACGAACGCTCAGTTCGCGTGGTGATTGTCGAGGACCCCACACACACCGTGCACGTTATCTCACGAATCACCTTCATTTTCTCGCCAGGCATCTCCAATTTGGAGATCCATCGAAGACAATTTCCACTTTCTTTGGCGTATGTTATGACCGTGAACCGCGCGCAAGGCCAAACACTGAAACGCGTGTCACTGGATACCACACGTCCAGCATTTTCACATGGGCACCTATATGTCGCATTGTCACGCGTGCGTGATCGACAATCCATTGCATTATTCAACAAACATCAACTGCCTTCCAAGCTACAAATTACAGTGACGTACCATGAACTGCTTGAGGACAACAATGCAGCTCCACATGCTACTTCCTTGCTCTGTTTAAATAGCGCAACTGCGATAGATCAACTGTTTCAGCAAACACCATATGCCGCCGACGAACAAGACAATACTGATGACTTGACATCATTGTTCATGACAACACCGCTGGCAGATTGCACCATTCATCAATTAGAACATACCGACTATGATGGCTAATACGCAAGCTAAACGCCTACTGAAGTAATAACTTGTTGTACTTGTTCCTTTGCATGCATGCCATATTATTTACAAAACTACAATTGCAATATAATTATGATGCTACGTTCATACATGAATTAATGTTGCACATGGCCATTTTACATACATGTGATCACATACTCACTTCCTTATACACACACACGCCATTATAGTAGCATGGGCAATGTCTGTTACATTGTCAATCCCCAGTCCTCCTAGTGCGGCCGGTGTCCAGACTAATTGATGGTTTGTGTCTATGGGGCAATTTAAGTATCTCAAGACAAAGTTTGCTATTGTGCCATCAATTTCTTTTGCTACATTGTTTGTTTCCGTGCAAATGGTCGATGTAACTTTTAAGGGATATGCCATTCTTGGTACAACAACCGCATTGATTATGTAACGAAGCTGGTTCAAGTTTAAGGTTTGTGTTTGAACTGACAGCATGAAGCCGTAGCTGCGGGATATAAGCATTTATCGATAAATCATGTAGGTAGCATAGGCCGAACCGAGGCGCGAGGCGCCAGGCGCCTGGCGCCTGGCCATTGGGCGACACCGACGAACTTCCGATCTCACGATCGCCAGACGCTAACGATGACAGTGCCACTGTAGTCGCATACATTTACGCCACCCACGCGTTATCGCATGGCATGTTGGGATGCAAAAAGTGAAGCTTTGTCGCGCACATGATTCTACGGTCAGATGGCCTAGTGGAGATCTCTTTCTGAGATCGATCCGCCTACAGTGTACGCGCGTGGCCGCCTTGAGTTGGCTCAGCAGCGCCAGCGGGAGCAGTTCGACCGGCGCCACAAGCAGCATAGGTACGCAGTGGGGGATCTGGTATGGATCGAGGCTCGTCACCTGACGGAGAAGGTGATGGACCGTGCGCTGTGCCGGAAGCTCGGCAAGCGTTGGCACGGGCCTGTAACTGTCGTGGAGTGCTTCTACAGCGATTTGCAGGCGGAGCTGGCGGAGGCGGACCGCGGGGCACCGGTGGCTTATCGGTTGGCTCTACCACCGCATTGGCGCATTCACGACGTGTTTGCACGGCACCGCCTGAAGCCATACGTTTCCGGCATGGATGAGTTTGCATCTCGAGCACAACTGCCTGTACCTGACCCGGTAATGGTAGATGGGCAAGCGGAAGCTCACGTGGACAAAATTCTGGCGTATCGTGTACGCATGGTCAAAGGTAAGTCAGTGGAGGAATGGAAGGTACGCTGGACGGGCTACTCGGCAGCTCACGACCAGTGGCGCTCCAGAGACAAGATGGACAGAGGCGGGGAGAATCAGCAGCTCAAGGAGTTCGAGGCACGGCGGTTGGGCATGCAGGCGGACATGCTGAAGTCCGTTGAGCATGGCCGACGTCAACGTCAACAGCGACAGCCCGTTCACCTTGGTGTCACTTTATCCCAGCTAATGGAACATCAATGTGACGTCCCAGAAGTGGATTCTCCACCGGAAGACTTCTGTCTGCCGTGGGAGCGGGTGGAAATCTTGGAGAACGGAGAGCTAGTGGTAATCACCGACCTTGAAGAGCGAAAGACCCGGCCAGTGAGAATCTTGGTGTTGTTCAGCGGAACCGGATCGGTGGAAAGAGAGTTTGCAAAGTGCTTTCCGCTGCCTCGGTGGTTACGCTCGACAACGACCCACGATGGCAACCCGACCATCTCGCATCAATGGAGGACTGGGACCCCACTCAGTACCCACCGGGATTCTTTGATGTCATCTGGGCCAGCCCTCCATGTACCCAGTACAGTCAGGCGCGCACTACGGGAGGACCTCCCGATCTGGAAGGAGCAGACAAGAGTGTGAAATGCACCCTGGATGCTATTGAGTACTTGAAGCCCAAGCACTGGTTTCTTGAAAATCCTGAAGGAAGATACCCGAATGCGCTGCGGTTGCGGTCAGTGGTTCGTGAACTGCCACAGCCTTTTTTTTTGCACCTACTGTAAGTATGGGGAGCGATATCGTAAACCAACGTGTATCTGGACTAGCTCACCTCCACCAACGCCATTGCTGGAGTGCACCTCGCGGACACCTTGCGCATGTAAATGGGCCACCGGAGGGCACCCTGAAACTGCTCAGCTTGGGCCATCGTCTTCACAGCAACCAGGAGCGCGAGATGCTCACGCCGTGTACCCAGTACCGGCTCCGCTGTTGCGTCATCTCTTCCACCATCTTCGGTTCGGGGAGTTTGATACCTGACGACACCGGGAGCGGCATCGGGAGATAGGCCGCTCTTGAGGGGGGAGGAGTTGTACCGGGAGGCACGGACAGCTCAGGGCTATGCCCCAAGGCGTATGCCCCATGGGTATGCCCCGAGGCGTATGCCCCAAGGGTATGCCCCGAGGCGTATGCCCCATGGGTATGCCCCGAGGCGTATGCCCCATGGGTATGCCCCGAGGCGTATGCCCCATGGGTATGCCCCGAGGCGTATGCCCCATGGGTATGCCCCGAGGCGTATGCCCCATGGGTATGCCCCGAGGCGTATGCCCCATGGGTGTGCCCCGAGGCGTATGCCCCATGGGTGTGCCCCGAGGCGTATGCCCCATGGGTGTGCCCCGAGGCGTATGCCCCATGGGTATGCCCCGAGGCGTATGCCCCATGGGTATGCCCCGAGGCGTATGCCCCATGGGTATGCCCCGAGGCGTATGCCCCATGGGTATGCCCCGAGGCGTATGCCCCATGGGTATGCCCCGAGGCGTATGCCCCATGGGTATGCCCCGAGGCGTATGCCCCATGGGTATGCCCCGAGGCGTATGCCCCATGGGTATGCCCCGAGGCGTATGCCCCATGGGTATGCCCCGAGGCGTATGCCCCATGGGTATGCCCCGTATGCCCCATGGGTATGCCCCGAGCATGCCCCACTCGCGAATAATGGGGAATTATCGGATATTCACATAAGTGAGCGAGTGGGGAAAATAATCGATGACAAAGCAGATTTCAGGAGAAGATCTGTAATGAAATGATTCATGGTAGATTCCAGGAGAAGATCTGCAATGGCAATACAAGTATCATGATCTGCCTGATGATTGGTGGAGGAGTAACAGAATCAGGCATGGGCTGCTGGTAATTGGCCGATGACAGATGTCAATCTAGGAATCCTGCTAGTGAGTTAAAGAGCAACATGATGAAAGGGGAAGCTTGGGAAAAGTGAACCTCAGTTAGTGTTGACCAAGTGAAAGAATTGTACAAGTTTTACGTGTTAGGATTGGGCATGATGCCAAGACTGAACATAGGGATATAGATGTTATAGGTCTGCGACCATACATTATATCGAAAAGTGATAGTATTGCTAGGCTGTGTAGCCAGTATATGTCATGCAATTAAACAGTGGAATATAAGGCTAGAAGCCTATGTGATACACCAAAAACAATAGAAAACATAAAAAGAAAAGAAGGAAAAATAAGGAGAAAAATATGTATAAGTTATCAGGAGTGTGCCTGGTACAAACCAAAATGTTGAAATCAGCCCGAAAACAGCGGTTTTCGGCCCATATTCCTCAAAAAATAAAAGTTTTTCAAGAACCAACTTTTGTGTGACACTTAGATATGTGGGGTAAGGTCGGTAAACCGTAGGCGTAAGGCTATTTGAGCCAAAATAGGCCTAAAATGCAGAAAACAGCCCGAAAACAACGGTTTTCGGGCCATATTTCTCCAAAAATAAATTTCAAGAAACAACTTTAGTGTGACACTTGGATATGTTGTGGTGGAGGTAAGGCAACCTTCAAAACTTCGCAAACATAACATTAAACCGTAGGCATAAGGCTATTTGAGCCAAAAATAGGCCTAAAATGTTGAAATCAACCCGAAAACAGCGGTTTTCGGCCCATATTCCTCAAAAAATTAAAAAGTTCAAGAACCAACTTTTGCGTGACACTTGGATATGTTGTGGTGGGGTAAGGCAACCTTTAAAACTTCGCAAACATGACATTAAACCGTAGGCGTAAGGCTATTTGAGCCAAAATAGGCCTAAAATGCAGAAAACAGCCCGAAAATCGCGGTTTTCGGGCCATATTTCTCAAAAAATAAAAACAATTCAAGAAATAACTTTTGTGTGACACTTGGATATGTTGTGGTGGGGTAAGGCAACCTTCAAAACTTCGCAAACATAACATTAAACCGTAGGCGTAAGGCTATTTGAGCCAAAATAGGCCTAAAATGCTGAAAACATCCCGAAAACAACGGTTTTCGGGCCATATTTCTCAAAAAATAAAAGAAATTTCAAGAAACAACTTTTGTGTGACACTTAGATATGTTGTGGTGGGGTAAGACAACCTTCAAAACTTCGCAAACATGACATTAAACCGTAGGCGTAAGGCTATTTGAGCCGAAATAGGCCTAAAATGCTGAAAACAGCCCGAAAACAGCGGTTTTCGGGCCATATTTCTTAAAAAAAATAAAAGAATTTCAAGAACCAACTTTTGTGTGACACTTGGATATGTTGTAATGGGGTAAGGCAACCTTCAAAACTTCGCAAACATGACATTAAACCGTAGGCTTAAGGCTATTTGAGCCAAAATATGCCTAAAATGCAGAAAACATCCCGAAAACCGCGGTTTTCGGGCCATATTCCTCAAAAAATTAAAAAATTTCAAGAACCAACTTTTGTGTGACACTTGGATATGTTGTGGTGGGGTAAGGCAACCTTCAAAACTTCGCAAACATGAGATTAAACCGTAGGCGCAAGGCTATTTGAGCCAAAATAGGCCTAAAATGCAGAAATCAATCCGAAAACAGCGGTTTTCGGGCCATATTTCTCAAATTTTTTAAAAAAAATTCAAGAAACAACTTTTGTGTGACACTTAAATATGTTGTGGTGGGGTAAGGCAACCTTCAAAACTTCGCAAACATGACATTAAACCGTAGGCGTAAGGCTATTTGAGTCAAAATAGGCCTGAAATGCAGAAAACATCCCGAAAACCGCGGTTTTCGGGCCATATTTCTCAAAAAATTAAAAGATTTTCAAGAACCAACTTTTGTGGGACACTTGGATATGTTG
>LGRX02019903.1:0-10439 GCA_001247695.2 Cymbomonas tetramitiformis | reverse complement strand
GGGTGGGGGGTGGAGGGGTGGGAGAATAGTGGGATGACAGCCCGTGGCTGGCACTCGCGAGAGGTCTACGTACTGTACGCGACTGAGTAAAAAATGGTACTGTACAGTATCGATTTTCTGAAAAAACTGGACCGTCATAGAGCTAAAACACCGGGTTAGCTCTCGTCTGCTCTGCTAACCGATCTTCAGAACCCGGGACGACTCGTCTTTGAGAGCCACTTGATAAGGAGAAGCGGATGCGGTTATCGTGAACCGCTGTTTGCGCGTGAAGTTCGCTCCGCATATTGAGGCAACTCGCTTTCGCACCCAAGAACCTTCAAGCAATCTCTTGTTGTCGCTGCATGTAGTACACAGAACAGCGATGACAAGCGCGCTCGCAAATTTCTCAAGTGGAGGAGAAAGTCTTAGCGTCGTCTATACCTCGCAATAACAGTAGACACTGCATTTCTCTTAGTCACTTTATACAGCTTCGTGCGAAGCCAACAACGCTTACTCCAGTCTCTTATAGACATTGCTGAACAACGTCGAGTCTTCCTGCGTAACTTGCGGACCACATAAACGTGGGGCCGCCCGTTGCAGTCACCCTTGAGAGCCCTCCGCGCGCTCCCTGGCAGCAGGCGCTATGATAGATTTCTGGTTCTCCATTCAACTCCTGAACTCGCTATACTTTTCATACGTCAGCAGCGAATGTCTTCTAACGACCAACCCTGGTACGTGGATAATTGATTGCGGCCGGGACGAACCATACCCCTACGCAGGCCTATTCTCCCACCCCGCAGCTCGCACGTGGGCCGCAAATTTGCAGGCGGCCTCTTGAGCTGTCCACAACTCACGTTCTGGCCGCAGAAGTCTTACCTCGCAGCACATTCTGCTGACATCCTTGACATGCGTTTCACAACATCCGTAGGTGTTAAGGTCTCGTGATCCTTCCCAATAACACACGGCACTGCCGAGCTCCCCGCGTTCATCCAGTCCGCACAGCAATTCTTCGAGCTCTGCTCATTTGCAATGACTCACTTGTCGTAGAGATCGCGACGCGTGAGGTGAAATCGCAGGCTTTCAGAAGACGATCCATATACTGGCCCGTTATCGGCGCATGCACCTGGCGTGGGCTGGATTCAACACCCTTTGTGTGATAGGAGAACCCTTGTTGGGTCTAGCCCAACTCCGGGGCGTCGTCACCTGGTTATCCGTCTCCAAGGACGTGGCGCTGCTCGCTGCAGTCTGGGTGTTCACCTGGCCCACTTTCATATTTCAGCAGCTGCTCGTGCAGCTGGGCTGGAACCTCACCGTGAGCGTGCTGCTCACCGCCACGGTGCGCCAGCGCTGCCCCGCGCCCTCCGTGCACGGCGAAGTACAGTAGTGAGCTAGGAGCTTTGCGCACCGCAGACGAAAGTCCACACTCGGTGACTCGACGTTTAACCTGACAGCTGCAGAACGCGTGAAAAGCCCTAAGTTGGATGCTTTCCCTATGACGTGTGTTATACTATTTGCTGCTTTGTGGTGGAGCGGATAGGTCTCAGCGTTCAGCGCCTATTTCCAGCAACCTCCGGCATGGTTGATGCTGCGCAATGGACTCTTCCTCACCATCACCGTGTGGGGGGCCTTCACAGTGACAGGTGCGCCACCGGTTGGGTGTTGCTTTATTGAGTTCAAGGGTCCCGTGAGGAATCGGGTGCGGCTGTTATATGTATGCCTTGGTGAACGCATCATCCCAACTGGTTACAATATGTTGTGCTGACCTAGTATTTTCGGTTGTCGTCACTTCTGGGCATGGTCGAGAGGCACTCGGGTGGAGCATTGAAGAGGCATCCAGTTTTCAACGGGAGGGTTGGCATGGATGGTACCAGGTGTGGAGCCCTCCATGGCGGTGATCGGAGTGTGCGCGCGCATGCTCGCCACGGCAGGCGCATTCAGCGCTCTGAGTTTTTGGGAGTTCTCGCGAATGCACTTGGACGCAGAGGAGATGAAATTCCATCTGGCTATTGCTTTTCTCCAGGTGGTATCCTTTCACAGCTCCTGTTTGCTTCGAGCCCATCTGTCATGCGAAAAGCATTTCACTTATTTATCCCCTTATCCCCTTTCTTAGCTTGTGTGCGATGGTTGCTTCTCCATGCCGTTTCCCCTCACACGTGGCTGGTACACAACAGGCTTTCGGCCTTCTGAGCATCTCCTCGCTGGTGATGGGACTTGGCATGTTGGGTCTGATTTATTTATTGGAAGTACTCAAGCTTCCGCTGGATTGGTTGGCGACTCCTTTGATATACATTATGACTCATGGCCCAGCTGTGTGCGTATATTGGTTCACGAAACGTCGTATTGTGCTTGAGCAAACTTTGCCAGATCGTTTGAGATAGTTTCCTGGATTCGATGACGTGAGAACTCAAAGACGATAACATGGATTAAGCTGCATTGGAAAATTAAAGCCTACGTCAACCTAAGGGCAGCACTGTTCTAGCATTATGTGTACGTGCAGCGGATATGCAAGATAGTATCACATTCACTTTCGCGCTGCTTAATTAGCACACTTCTAACATCCTTCATCTGTCTTGATACACTTCGATGATCCCCAGTTTCGAAAATGCATGCAATGTCACAGCTCATCGAGGCTCTTAACATAGACAGAAAGGTATAGCGATGTTTACAGTTCCCCGTCTCCGATAATGTCCAACCTAGTCTTCGTTGATAGCTGTATACGGTAGGCATAGTATTGCGGATAGCCTCAGAAACAAGGCAGAAAAAGCAGCACATAAAGGACCAGTTTTCAAATCAAGAGCCAAATCCTCTCGAAGTGCCGTTAACCTTCTAGTGCCTGAAAGCGTGGAGGGCGTTCAAGGTCGCAACATTGTGGAATTATTATGCGACTCTGTTCGCCAGTTGTGAACCGGGGCAATATTAGCTCTGCTTGAAGTACGCAATGATAACTTGAATGATTAGGACAACATGCCCATAGAATATTATTCCAAAATCGAATAGAGTTATATGCACAGATATTGAGCAACTGTGTTTCTCTAGATTCCGTCTTATCAAAACAATTATATCGTCAATCACAATCTGCCACAACCTCAGCGTTACCATCAAATGCAGGCTCGATTCATATTTCACATGTTGCAAGACTAATCTACTTACGATTTGAGCTTCCAAGGATTGAAAGCGGGGAGAGGGGCAGCAGCGGTTCAAGAAATACCCTCCCCCCCGCACGGGACTTGCTTTTTACCCCCGGGGCGGGAGGGCGGGAGTGCCCCAACACTATACCACCATCATAAGCGCGGTGCTCGGTACGACTAGTCACGAAAGGGGGGTTGTGAGATGAGGGTGCTCCACGCTATAGCTTTACATGTGATGCGCCGCAGGCGCAATTTTTTTGATTATTTCCAACTTTTTCGTTGAACCGCGGGTTATTCCGGGTCAAGGGCGTGTGTTCTCCCCTCCTAGGACTTGCATTCTGCCGGGGGTACGGACCAGAAAGTCACATAACCGCTGATGCCCCCCATTATCAATCCTCGGAAGCTCTTTTATTTCAGAGCATGTTTAATCGTTTGCCCCTTTCCTCCGAGGTGCCATATGTTCCTCATCTTCGCCCCGACTACGACGACCGCTGCCGGGTGCGGGACCTCTGGCACATCCTTTGGACAACCGCTTCGTGTTCCTGCTATGTGACTTCACTTTATCTGGTGGTGTTTCGGGTTCTTGATGCGGGCATGGTTTTCATTTTTGCCTCCCTTTCACTGCGTGTGCGCACCACGACATATTCCGTGACAAGTCCTCTTTGGCGGTCCCGGCAGCGCACACGCCTGGAACTGGTGGTGGCTTTACCGGGTGACACGACATAACCTACCGTAATCGTTTTATGTAAAAATCGTGGAACTGGAGGGCGAGTTATTTAAGAAATGAGTGGGCACCGGTGCGCGCCATGCATCACCCGTGCTTCCGCATGTAGGGGTAACCGACGGACGGCCACCTTGACTTCAAGGGCATCTGCCCGCGCCCTGACTGTGCAAGAGGGCCTTCGACATTGACCGTGCGCCCAACTCCGCTCGTGCCCTACCGCCCCGCCCTCCCTGGCAAGGATGTTCCAACACGTCATCATCACTCTCGTTGCCAAGGTTGATCCAACATGCCACCATCACTCTCCCTGGCAAGGTTGATTCAACAGGTCATCACATTTCCCTGGCAAGGCTTATCCAATACGTCATCACCTCTCTCCCTAGCAAGGTTGATCCGACGTCATTTTCTCTCTCCGTCCCACCCCACAATGCTACCGCGATCGGCGGCGACGGCTCTACGATACCAACGGACCGCCTGCGGCATCCGCAGCTGCATGGCTACTACCCAAATTCATGGTCCTACCACAAGGACCAATGGGCAATTGCGGTTTCGATCACTAAATCGACTATTTGAGGCACAGGCAACATTTGCACATGATATTTATGAGTTAAATGAATTTTATTTCTTATAGCGGCGGCCCCCATGAGACTTTAGGTGTGTGGTTGAACGACACGCTTTAGGGGTGTAATTTCACCAAAAGCTTGAAGAAAATGATGGTCCTACCACAAGGACCACCGTTATTTTGAGTATTAGGAGTCACATGGGGGGCTCGCGGTGATGCTCGTGGTTATACATCTTGAGTTTATGACCAAATAAGATAACTGAATCGGTTACTTCGCACCCTCATCATCATTTGCGCTCTATTTCAGCATGGCGCATGTTCAACACAATGCAAATTCCGAATTTAGTGAATTTTGGACTTTGGAAATTGGCATTCATCCATTCTAAAATGTACACGCCAGTCGAAAAATAAGATATTTGGATGATGTTAGACTTTCATAAATTCGCGATACATATATACTTGAAGATTTAATGTGCCGCACACACCAACCTTGCGATATATGCCCTCTAGCAAGCAATTATGATGGGTGGCTGGTCAGCTCGCGTGACCACTGTTTTAGGGGGGAAACCAACGAGCCAATATATTAGAGGGGAAGCCAACGAGCCAATGAGCCAATATATGCATTCCAATCGGGCCTACCGCCCAAATATGATTGGGACATGTGTATAGGTTCAATCTGATGGTATCCGCGCAGGTGTAGTGTTGATATATGATTGGTAAAAAATTATTGATGATGAGTCACTAATTTGCCACATTTTGAATGTTCCAAAGAATCCGTTTTGAAAAATTTGAGTGTAGAGGTTTGAAATGCGTTCGTCATGAATATATGGGATGGATATAGGCCAAACCAGCGTTCAAATAAATTAATATAGGACCTATATATACCACCTTTCATTGGTTAGACACCACAAATCACGGGAGATGGCCAATTAAATTATCGGAACAATGGTCCTCGTGGTAGGACCAAATCGTCGATTTGGTCCTACCACAAGGACTGCGGGGGGCAGTAGCCATGCAGCGTTTGTGGCGCCCTCCTGCACCTGCCCCGGCATTCCTACCTAGTAGGATTTTTGGGCAAAGCTGGCGCCAGCCAGGTACTGATGAGGACGAGCGAAGGGAATCATTTTAAAGGCCGCCGCAGGCGCCGAAATGTTTTGGGGAATATTCCTTTCGCTTTCAGCATCGATTCCCTTAGTAACGCCATGCTATCATGATGGATCTTCGGAATATTCCTTTTGGGCAAAAATGATAATATTATGTCGATGCGATAATGAAACATTACATGCGTGGATGTATCTATCGAGAGTCTGAATTATGCAATAATAATAACAATAACACTAATACCAAAGACCAAATTAAGAGTTATCTGAAGTTTTGAATTCTAGAAAGGGGAATTTGCTCTTCACTGCCATATGTCGGTCAACCACTTGAGACACCTTATACACCTGCTCACGATCTCTTTCATCCTCTGAGTAGAAGTGCCATCTGCCTCGAGATCCATAGTATCTGTCTAAACTCATTTTAATGAATTCATCTGCTTCGTGGGATGCCGGACCATTGTAGTCGATAAAACTCTCCATTACATAGTTTTCTTGCTTTAAGCCACGGGTCCCACTGGCGTGCTTGTCAACAGTAGAACCCATCCCCTCTACCACTGCCGCGTTCTGGTGCTTGTGTGCGCAGTGCGAAAACAAGAATAACCAATCATGTGCTCCCATATATAACTCGTTAACTGTGAAAAGGTCTTTCATAATAACGGTCTCCCCCCGTTCCCTAAACGTGACTTCAGTCTCATACATATTGAAGTGAGCCCTCACGTATTGAACATGTATTGGACAAAGTGAGCCCTCCCGACTTTTGGACAAATTTTCTTAGATTTTTGTTGAGTCCGACTGCCTTCAGCATATGGAACAAAAAGGTCCTTGAGCCCTGCCTTGAGCCCTGCCTTGAGCCCTGCCTTTCAATATGTTGAAGAAGTGTTGAACATATGTGAGCTCGCACAAAAAAAGGTGGTAAAAAAATGTTCTTCAATTCTGGAAAGCCTTGTTATGTGGACACATGACCTATTTTTTGCGACATAGGTGGTGTTCGTTTTTTGTGAGGGGGTGAGAACACCTAGGTTTTGGGTTGGTACCTTGCTTCAAAATTCGTTCAATATACTTCAATATGCCTTCAATATACCATATCATACTTTCAACATGTTTGGAGCACATTTTGGAGGGTGAATGAGGGGTCATGCAAAGGGGACTTCATTGCAGTATGGACCGAGGACACCGCATTGTTCGTGGCGAGAAGCGACCTCGCCCTGAACCATCCTCTCCTACATCCCCCCATAGTGATGCGGCGCGAAATGCAACCGCCTTGCCTTCGGCTAGAGCCGCCGCCCTCGTACAAGGGAAGGCGGTCCCATCGCGACAGAAGCCTTCGTTAGCCAAGCGCGCGATGAGAACTCCTGCGCCAGGTGGAAGCTTAGCACAAGGTCCGGCCGGACCTTCCAATGCTCAGGAATCTTCATCGGTAAAATCCCCTCCGAATATCATCCTCATATTTCCGGAAGGTTGGAGTAGCTCGGAAGGCTTCCGCAACCCCGAGTATGAAATCATCACGAAGAAGGATCGCCGTTCGGCGTGGATTGCGCCTCCAGTTCTTCCAATATCCACGACAGGGTAGAAGTCTTCAAAAATTCTTTACGGTTCCGCTGGCCCGCTTTCGGCCAAAACGGTCAAGGAAGAAAAATGCCCGCCGCAGGCGCGAAATTTTAAAATTAGGTATGGGGTTTGATAAAAAGTGGCATAAAATGCCTATATTTTTGGCCGAAGTTTGGCCGGCTCATATTTTTGTGCGGCCCGGGGGCGAAAGCCCCTCCGGCCCGCTTTCGGCCCGGAGCGAGCTTCTGCGGCCCCGGGCCGGCCCGCCACGGTAAGACTTCTACCCTGATCCACGAGGGAACTCGAATTGTCCGCGAGGTGACTTCCTTTCTCGTTTTCCATGGAGGTTGTGTCCTTCTGGCTCCACAGTATTTCTTCAATATGCGTACAGTTTGATTCCATATGTGGAACGCATGTTGATTTCATGTTGAATATGGGCCTCGGTACTATCGGAGGAAAAGTGCTGGAAAAATCCCTTAGGGGTCATTTTGTGCGCCGGAGGCCCTGCCGAATTTTTTAATTCTACTATGTATTGGGCCATTTCCCGGTATCTAACTTGAGGGTATCTTTGTGGGATGGCGATATTCTCCAACATGTATGTGTTGTGGTTTCAACATGTGTTTCGTAACATGTTCCCATATGTTGAACAAATATTGATGATATGTTGAATAGGAAGTCTGGAACACATTGCAGGGAATTCGATCCGCGTTTTGTGGAGGTGGATACCGTGTGGCATTCTAAGTGGCAGCCGACGCGATTGCTTCCGCATGAATTCACCAAAATGGCGCACGACTTAATCCGAGACAATACCGCATGGCCGAATTGGTTACCACCTCCCGATATCTTGAAGCTAGAACCGGCAACGGTCGCATTCAAGGGGAAATCGTTTCCACTTGCTCCACCGGCGGCTAAGTGCTTGCAAAAGATTGTCGACACGATTCATGGCATGCAAGAGGCCAGGTAAGCGGGACTCTCGTTAGTTGGGCATTCCTTATCCACCCACCATTCCTCATTATATGGACATCGAGTAATGTTGCAGCACACTTTCGGTATGGTTTCAGCATGTTGAACACGATTGAACCCATGCTGAAACGCTATTGTTGTGCAGCGTTGCGGACGAGCCCCTCCCCGAGGCGTACGAGGCCGGAAGGACGGAGAACACCCCATGCAATAACGACCATATCGCAAAAATGAGACACGCGGGCGCAAATGAGAAAAAAATGAGAAAGCATTAAATTGTCTGCCAAATTGGTTTTGGGGGTTCTGAATGACAAATATGAGGGTTAATTTGAATAGTCCTTGAAGGAATTTCGAAAAATCTGGTTTTTGACTCTTCAAAGTAGCCACGCGAGTCACGCGTGCGGCAAGAAAACGGGAAAGGTGGAAGTATCGTGTTAGGTGTGGAAAGTTATGATTTTGCCTTATGTTTGTGAACGGAATGTTAGATTTTTGCACTATTAGAATATGTAATATTTTGACATTTCCAAAAATGCAACTATTTGCTTACATGGGAGAGATCCAGCAGATTTATGGCCCATTTTAGGGTGTTTGGAGGGTCACGTAGTAAAATACTTCTCATCGGGCGAAAGTGAGCAGCAAAGGAGATATTTTCAAAAGCTATTATGCTGGAAAAGTTGTTCGGGACTGAAAACAACCAGGGGTGATGCTCCCTCAGGCTTCATGTGACCCAACATGGGCATTCAGCGGGTCAATTTGCCCTGAACAGGCTATTCCAGCACGATTCTCGGCAGCTAAGAAGACCGGTTAACTGTATTATTTCGCGGGAAACATTAAAATACGTCAGAGGAAAAATATCCCGCGGCAGGTGTTCCTACAGGTGTGCTGCACATGGATATATCGGGGCGTCAAAGGTTCAGGGTTTTAGGGTATATGTTGGAGGAGTCGTAACCGGAGGTCGTTTGCACACACCTGCGTTCGTGACATAGAACCACAACCCGCACCTTAGACTACCTACACCAGTATGGCCAATATTGGAATATCGCAGTATTGGATATGACCTTTCGATACTTTTACGTTTCGCGACTGCCAGTTACAACAAGCCCAATGGGTTCCTGAAGACCCTTTAATTCTCCGCTTGTGGCTGCAAGCGCGGGAACAAGCAGAAGAAGACTGGGAGGACTTCGGGCAACATGCAGTTAATCTCAGGACCTATCACTGGTGGAGTTTTTGGCCGATGTACGTCCACGGCCGTAGATCCAGCGAAAGGTTCGGGGTGAGGCATCTCGTGTACTGGTATGAGGGCAGGTGGATCTACCACCGATACTCAGATTTGGAGTGGCGGGGCTGGCGAAATAGACACCGCTACAGCGAAACTACGCACGGTGCCCTGACAGAGCTGGAAAGCGATCTGCTGCAGGAAGATGAAAGGAGATGCGCAGTTTGCGGGCGTATGTTAAGAACCTGCACCCTGACGCGCATATTTGATGCTAGCGCGTGCAATGAGGAGACGTATGCTTGGTAGCTAACAATTATGTCACGTGACTGTACACAAATAAACCGTATATTTACATGTATGACATGGAAAAAACAGGCAGCTGAGTTACAGGAGGAGTGACTCGGGAATGTCAACGATCCAAGAACACTTACCGCAGGCCCCTGGGGTGCAGCAGCAGCTCGACCTCCATTCCCGCCGGCGCGCACTGCAGGAGGCTGTGTGAGGCATGCTCCAGACCGTGAGGTGGTGTGATGCGGCGGTGTGAGGCGCAATTTAGACCGTGAGGCGGCGTGGGGCACTTTTTAGATAAGTATGTGCATAAGGTACAAAGATCCGGCGCGAGCATGCTCTATACAAATATTCCCCCCACAAAAAACGAACATACCCGCTCCAAGATGTTCACGTTCCTACATGGAAAAAGCAGGCAGCTGAGTTACGGGAGGAGTGACTCGGGAATGTCAACGGTCCAAGAACACTTACCGCAGGCCCCTGGGGCGCATACCGAGGTCGACCTCCATACCCGCCGGCGCGCACTGCAGCAGGCTGTGTGCGGCATGCTCCAGACCGTGAGGTGGTGTGATGCGGTGGTATGAGGCGCAATTTAGACCGTGAGGCGGCGTGGGGCACCTTTTAGACAAGTATGTGCATAAGGTACAAAGATCCGGCGCGAGCATGCTCTACACAAATATTCCCCGCACAAAAAACGATCATACCCGCTCCAAGATGTTCACGTTCCTACATGGAAAAATCAGGCAGCTGAGTTACGGGAGGAGTGACTCGGGAATGTCAACGGTCCAAGAACACTTACCGCAGGCCCCTGGGGCGCATACCGCGGTCGACCTCCATACCCGCCGGCGCGCACTGCAGCAGGCTGTGTGAGGCATGCTCCAGACCGTGAGGTGGTGTGATGCGGTGGTATGAGGCGCAATTTATACCGTGAGGCGGC
>LGRX02019902.1:0-22475 GCA_001247695.2 Cymbomonas tetramitiformis | reverse complement strand
TAGGTGGTGCCTCCGCTGTCGGCGCGCTGGGCGCATCTTCCCCTGGGCTTGCCATGAAGTCCGCCACTTGGCGCTCCAAGGCCCGCTGCTGGCGTTCCTCAGACAGCTTCAGCTGCTGGGTGAAGTGCGCCTCCTGCTGCTTCAGCAAATTCTGGCTCGCCTCCTCCTGCCTCGCTAACACCGCCGTTAGCTCCTCCACCGTGATTCCCCTCACCGATGGGGCCGCCTCGGTAACCTCCGACAGAGCGACAAGCGGTTGAGGGGGGGCCACCGTGCGGGCTGACGACGCCGGCGCCGCGCCCCTCATTGACGCACGCCCCATGCTTCCGCTGCCAGCAGAGGATCTGCTCCTTTTTGGACCCTTTGCTGAAGTTTGCGGGCCACCGCCACCCGAGCTCAAGCCCCTACCAACCTTACCCGCCGGCTGCTGCCGTATCCGCGGGAGGCTCAACCTCTTCGGCGGGTTTCCCTGGGAGTTGGCTCCCGCGAGTTGGCTCCCGCGAGTTGGCTCCTCAACTTCTTCCTCGGTGGGGTGCCGGCGGTATCCACGTCCTCGCCCTCGTCCTCCGCCGGGACGGCAATCGCCGACGCACCACCCTGCGGCTCTGCATTCGCACCCCCTCCCCACCGAGCAAGCATGTCCACGAAGACGTAGTCATCTTGCGTGTACTTCGGCGAGGGGAACATGTCAGCCTGAAGATCCTTTGCCGTCAATTGCCTCACGATCGGAGGCAAAGAGACACCTGTGAAGAGCCCACAATCGGACGTCGAGCTTGTCAAAAAGAAATTGGGGGCTACCACTTAGACAAAAGCAATTTCACCGCAAGCATGCTCAGCACCCCCCGCAAGAGTACCGATTCACACAAACAAAGAGAATACCGTACCGTTCTCCAAGCCGTAGTGCTTGTGCAGGTTGATGAGCTTCGGGAAGAAGATTCTCGCGCACTCGTACACAATGTCCGACCCCTCTTCAGTCTTGAAGTGGGCGGCACCACGGGCCTTATCCGTGCTCCCCTGGTTTAGCCGGTTCATCCTGAAGATGTGCGTAAGGTGCGGGGTGGCGTATCTGCCGTGGATTGGCCCACCGCATATGGTGAACCACCCACGGTCTTTCACGTGCAAGATCGTCCCCGCAATATACGCGCCCTTGTGCCCTTGGTGATACACGACGGATCCCCTCTCGAAACGCCCCTTGGACTTTTCCGTGTACCCCTCCTTCCCACGCACCCCATCCCCCGCCACGTACACCACCGGTGCTAACTGCGGCAGATCACGGTGATGCACCCAACGGGGATAAAAAGCAACACGTTGCTCCAACGTGGCCTTCGCCCACCCCGGCCAATCCGCGGCAGCGGGCGCCTTCACGACCACCTCCGCCGGTGCGGGCTCTCCCGCCGCGGGGCTCCCCGTGATTGGGGGCGGAGCGACTACCACCTCCGCCGGTGCGGGCTCTCCCGCCGCGGGACCCTTTGTGATTGCGGCATCCTCCACCACCACCTCCGCAGGTGCGGGCTCTCCCGCCGCGGGGCTCCCCGTGATTGAGGGCGGAGCGATTACCACCTCCGCCGGTGCGGGCTCTCCCTCCGCGGGACCCTTTGTGATTGCGGCATCCTCCACGACCCCCTCCGCAGGTGCGGGCTCTCCCGCCGCGGGGCTCCCCGTGATTGGGGGCGGAGCCAACACCACCTCCGCCGGTGCGGGCTCTCCCGCCGCGAGAACCTCCGTGCTCGTGGGGGCGGGAGCGTCCGCGGGTTGCTCCGCTCCCGACGGCGCTTCCACATCCCCCTCACCAACCTCGGGGGGTGTGGCCGCTTCAAGGGGCGGTGGCCACGGCAAACTCTGCTGGGACGCGCCTGCCAGCAGCAGGGCGCCCGCTTGCGAGGTTGGGTAGACCGTGCGCTTCGCCATGCACTCCGGTCTACCACAGTTGTTCGGCTCTTCAATGCCTTTGGCTACAAGGCACACGTTGTGGTAGCTCGCACCGCAGTGCGAGCACTTGTGCACTCCACGTCCATCGTCTTGCTCGCAGATGAAGCAGCAGACTTCAGGTGCTGGCGGTGGGGGTGAGGGCGGAGGAGGCACGTCGAGCCCACCTAATTCATACCACACCAAAACCATGCGCGTTTACACAAGCAGGGTTTCGGGCATTATCCATACGCATGACTATAAGTTCTACCAACATGTGATTCGAAAAGGTGCTCACCATCTTCTTGCCCTGTATAGCATCTATCGTATGCTATTGTCAGGGCATGATCGAAAGCATTCCAATCTAATGCTTTCCTCACGGCGGTCTTCGGACCTGGCAGCTCCCCCAGTCGTTTCGTCGCCTCCATGTCGTGCATGTTCACGACAGGGGGCTCCGATCTTCCTCCGCCAGGCTCCTCCACGCATTCCTCGCGACCGCAGTTGAACAAATCTCTCTTTAGGCCTCTTGCCTCTTGACACTTAGGGTGGTAGCGAATCCCGCACACCTTGCATCGCGTAACGAAAGCCCCCTTTTGACAATAGCAGCACCTATCTTCTGGCAGTACCTCTTTGCATTCACCACATTGCACCGCCGGATACTTTTTATTCGCACAGCTAAAGTGAAAGCTCCTATTGCAAACCCTACAAGTCTGCGCTGGAATTAGTTTACTGTCGCATCCAACGACATGGCAGCGGTGGTATTCAGGGGCGGTTCGGGACACTCTCGACCCACGGGTTCTGGCGGGCGCGTTGTTTCCGCCTCGGTTTCTTGAGGTCATTGCAGTTTCCGAAGTGCTAGCTCTAAGAAGTGTTCTTCAAGAATGGCTTCCGCTCGCTTGCACCAACTGGGGCGCTGAGACGTTGTACCCGTGCTCGTAACACGTACTGTCCCATTTTACGCCTGCGCAATGTTACTACTAACACGTAGTATCCCATTTTACACCTGCGCAATGATCCATCGCTGCAGTATCTGTCGCTGCAGTAACTGTGCATGCATGTGTGACGTCAGCTCAGTATAAATCGAGGACAAAACCGCCCAAGCATTTCGGGTACGTCGATGGATCCGGGATCGGATCCGACATACGAGAAAAGTTCATGCACGTGTGACGTCAGCTCATTATAAATCGAGGACAAAACCGCCCAAGCATTTCTCGTACGTCGATGGATCTGGGATCGGATCCGACATACGAGAAATGTTCATGCACGTTTGACGTCAGCTCATTATAAATCGAGGACAAAACCGCCCAAGCATTTCTCGTACGTCGATGGATCTGGGATCGGATCCGACATACGAGAAATGTGCATGCGCGTGTGACGGCAGCTCATTATAAATCGAGGACAAAACCGCCCAAGCATTTCTCGTACGTCGATGGATCTGGGATCGGATCCGACATACGAGAAATGTTCATGCACGTGTCACGTCAGCTCAGTATGAATCGAGGACAAAACCGCCCAAGCATTTCGTGGAAGTAAGTATGTGAAAATGCTTGCAGAGAAAGACAAACTTGTATATATTACTATGGATATGCATACGCGATATGTCTTGGAATCGGAGCAAACGGTGTAGGAGGGCGCGAATATGGGTGGCAGCACGAAGCGGCGCCCCAATCCCACAAGCTTTAACGGTATGAATATCTACACCCCGAAACGTGTGTACAAAAGACATGTGATTGTGCTGCTGTGAGACTTCGCGTCAAGGAAGGGTTTACGTGTGTCTTACTAGATTGTTTGGTGACAGGGACGCATATCGGGGAAGGGTTATTGAACGTCACGCTCGTGCGGGATCAACGATCGTGGCTATTTGGGGTGTTATGTACGACTCTCCACATTACGCTGCTTGCGGTGAGCGTTTTTTTGGCGTTGTGTGGCTCCGACGCTGCCTACAATCCGGGACCGAATTGGGATATTCCTCCCGTTCTTATAGACTTGTTACCCCTTCTCGTAGAGGTTGGAGTTTCCGCTCGCATTATACCTCTTGGAGTGTGGCCCCTGAAAGATGATGATATGGATACGCTTGAGACGTTGGTGGGGAAGATAGATTTGTTGTGCGAGGCCTGGACATCAGCAAAAGGACAAGGTGATGTTAATCACGCTCACTCAGAGGAGATTTGTGACGATGTGGAAATGTCAGACGAGTTGGAAGGTGGGCATGAGGAAACTTACGAACGTCCTAGAGGTCAATTGCCGCAAGTAAGTGACGGTTTTGAGGAGTTGACGCGCGGGAATAAGGGTTGGTGGGTCGAGAAGATGCGAACGGCATTTGGGAGAAGCCCTCACCGCATTGCGGGTGCGGTGAGGGCGTATATCGAGTCCCTTCCGGCGGGCTTGAGTTCGAAGGTGCACAAGGAGTGCAATGCGGCATTGGTGTCGTTAGGTGACCGGCGCGAGGAGACAGTGAAGAATTGTGTTGTGGCGAATTTGAGGGACGCGTTATCACGCTTAGCACGACGAAACACACGTGCGAACGTTAGTCTAACGAGGGGATAGCGGCTGCGGCATTTGGGAGCAACTTGGCCGAGGATAACTTGGTGCGTACGGCTTGCACGATGCTTGGTGTGCATCAACGCGTTGGAACGCTTGGGGTGGTCGGAAATTCAAACTTGAGGGAGGGGGCACACATGGCAACTGCGGAGAGAGGGCGTCGTGGCCTTTGGGAGGGCGTGATGCTTGCGGAACGGAGATTGTCTACCCGATGCTTGACAATGGCGACTTATGCTCTTATTAGAGCTTTTTGGTTGCACCCGGACAACACTCGAGTTAGTCCTTGCAAAAAGGACGTCGTGTTGGCACGTGACCCCAACACCGGTGCTTTGAGAACACCGAGGGAGTTCGTGAGCAAACATTGGTTGGAAGCCTCTCAACTAGTAATATATAGGAGGTTTCAAGCCAAGTACCCCGCTCTCAAGATTGGGCAACGTTCCTTTGAGAAGCAAGGGGTGTGCAAGCCGCACAATGTTGTGCGGCTGCGAAGGAAGGACAACATATCTTGTTGTTGTAGGTACCACGAAGACATGAGAATGGTCCTTGAGGGCTTTGACAAGGCCCGAGAGGCGGTGCATTCACCATGTGCGTGCACTTCGGCGACATGTTGCCCACGGGTTCGAAGGACACCTGAGCATAGGCGAAAGGCGCGGTGGGGAACACGGGAATGGTTTGCACTATTGCAAAGGCGGGGAGGTCGACATCGACTTTCGCCGAGAGCTTGTTGTGTCCGCGGGTGGGGGATAAGCATGCCATGGAGTGCTTGAGAGGGAGGTGCGAGAAGTGTGGCGGCTTGGCCAACTTCAAAGTGTGTGACAGTGAGGTGCGGCATGAGGCGCAAGTGCCGTGGTCTTGTTACGAGACTTGCGGCACAGGACAGATGGACGAGGATGGTAAGGAGATTCGGCGACTGCAGTTTGTGCAGAAGAAGACGAAGCTGGCCGCCTTGATCGCCAAGTTGCAGGCGCTGTTGCTGGGGCACGAGCCGGGGGCTTCGCCAAACTGTCAGTGCAAGGGGAACTTCTTAGTGAATAGCGCGACCGCGGGGCAACCGGAGGCATGGGCGTGGAAGAAGTTGGAAGGCTGCGGGGATTGCGCGTTTCTGCGGCCATATGCATATCACACTTTCATGGCATTACACCAGCAGCGGCAGTTTCAGACGTGCGTCAGGGATTTGCCACTGGGACATGCGGTGTGCTTGTTTGACTTCTCGGAGAATCATTCATTGAACATTCCTCGAGAAGTGCAAAGTCTGCATTGGGTGGTGAAGCAGGCGACCATATTAGTCTGCGTGGTGTGGAGACATGCGTGTATGGCCGTGGATGGGGTGGAATCAACCGCGGAGAACCCAGTGCTGGTGAAGGATTACGTGTACTTGTTGAGCGATGACCGGAAGCACGATCACCGCTTCATTCAGTACATGCGGGAGTTGATCATCAGAGACTACTTCATCGGGAGGGGGATCGCAAGGCCCTTGTTTATCCACGAGTGGGCAGATGGTTGTGCGGGACAAAATAAGTGCGCGGCAGGGTTTGCGGATGTGGCGAATAGCAAATACGAGTGGTCATTAGGTGTACCTTGCCAACGGAACTTCTTTGAGACGGCGCATGCCAAGGGGGAGCAGGATGGGGCGGGGGCGCATGTCAAGCACGCAGCGGCGGTGGCGGTCATATCGGAGGGTGACAAGTGGTATGCCCGCATCAATTGCGCTGCAGACCTGCATGCGTTCTGTTGCGAGAGATTGAGCCGACGTGCGGATAGCAGTTACGCCAAGGCAAGAGCGAGCTTCAATCAACGGTTTTTTTACTTGGTACCAGAGAACGCACTGCACGAGGAGGCGGGAGGATTGCATGCGGTGGATCACAATGCTGGTGCAGCATACCAGGCGGTGGATGGGACGCAGCGCTTGCATTCTGTAAGAGGGGGGGAGGGCGAGGGGAAGTTGATGGTACGTGAGCGTACATGCTATTGTGTGAATTGTTATGCGGAGTGTGTGCGCTCCATTCCGGACTCGGAGGGATGCTTGGAGACGTCCCACGTGGATGCGTGGAGAGATGTGGAGTTGCGGCCGGCTACGGGCGCGGCCGCCGTGAGGATTCGCGGCATGGTGGAGGAGTATGCGGCGGGTGTGAGTGTAGCCGTGCGGCGTGGTAGCATCATGGCGGTGAAGAAGGATCCTACGGACGCATCACATGCCTACTACTTGGTGAAGGCGCTGTCTGGTGTCACGGAGGTCGGCGGGAGGATCCGCCGTGATGACTATAGACAGACATTTGCTCCTGGAGACTCGGTGATTTCGGGGAGATACTTTGAGTGGACGGATCCAAACGTGCGAGATGCATACACCTTAGATACTAGCAAGAAGTGCTTGATTCCGTGTGAAGCCGTACTAGCATGTGATGTTCGCCTAGTTAAGAGGGGGGATGTGCACATGCTACCCCTGAGGGAGCATCGGCGGTTGTTGGCACTTCTGTGAGATTCTAGTGTTATGTAGATGTATATATTGTATATATTGTAGATACGGCCATGTTGCGGTGTATATTGTTATGACTTGTACATACTTCGAATAACTTCTCCGTATCACGTGCTACATCTCACGCACCCCCAATATATGCAATTTCTGCTTTGCAGCCCTTTTTACAGACGAAATTAGCTCCCCAGCACCCCGTGAATATGACCCGATGTGAAATTTCGCTTCTCATTGCCTAGGTATGACCTCTAAATACTTCTCACAACTTCTAATAACTTCACCGTATCACGTGCAACATCTCACGCGCCCACGAGACATGCATTTTCTGTTGTTGCAGTCAGTTTACAGACGAAATTAGCCCCCCAACGCCCCGTGAATGTGACCCGATGTGAAATATCACTTCTCGATGCCTAGTAATAACTTCTAGATACTTCTCACAACTTCTAATAACTTCACCGTATCATTTGCATATCTCACGCGCCCACGAGACATGCATTTTCTGTTTCGCAGTCAGTTTACAGACGAAATTAGCTCCCCAACGCCCCGCGAATGTGACCCGATGTGAAATATCACTTCTCGATGCCTAGTAATAACTTGTAGATACTTCTCATAAATTCTAATAACTTCACCGTATCATTTGCATATCTCACGCGCCCACGAGACATGCATTTTCTGTTTTGCAGTCAGTTTACAGACGAAATTAGCTCCCCAACGCCCCGCGAATGTGACCCGATGTGAAATATCACTTCTTGATGCCTAGTAATAACTTCTAGATACTTCTCACAACTTCTAATAACTTCACCGTATCATTTGCATATCTCACGCGCCCACGAGACATGCATATCCTGCTCCGCGGCCCATTTGCGACTTGTATAGCAACCCTGTGGCCACAATAATTATCGAAAATGCAAAATATTGCATTCGGGTGATTTCTTATAACTTCTAACATGTTCTTGAAACTTCTTGCGACTTCTTAATGCCATTTTCATTGATTATGCAATTTATAGTGCAAGCCCGTCCACCTAGCCGTGCTACATGCCAATATACTGTACGATAGAAATGGATCCCAACGCCAGTCTCGCATGCAACATGGGGTATTATATCACCACATAGTCTCATTTTATGAGCAAAATCACCTGAGTTTTAGCTTAAGTATGGAAAACATTTCTTAAGTGAGGAAAACATTTGAATCCAAGTGTTTTTTCGGTGTTTTTTTTGCCATTTTTGGTTTTTTTTTGCACATTGGGCGGTATTAATGCGTACTATGGATTAGGGATAGTCTAACATGTTCATTTCCGCGATATTTTACCATGATACAAGTCAATAAGACTGCAGTCACGCATCGTACACAATAGAAATATGCGTAATTTCTATGCTCAAAATACTCAAAATTTTGGTTGGATAATCCATATATCTCGAGATATACGATAGATATAGCTATACCATGATTCGTTGTGGCTTATTTGATGGTCTCCTATAACATACATGATGTCGCATGCGTGCATGCGGCCACGATCACGCAATACTTTGAATTGTCCCCAAACCACATATTTTTGCAAAAAATTCCAACCGCAACTAAGGGGTTAAGCTGGCGGACGGACCGTGACACACGAGCGGAGCAAACAGCAGGCACTGCAAGTGACATCCGAGCAGGTGAGGGGTGACACAGGGCACCACAGACCTCCCTCCTGATGGGGGGTGAAAGTCAGTGTTCCCATGAATACTCCACAAGACATGCCTATAAGTCCCCTGACGGGTGGGGGATGGGGGGGTGGGAGAATAGTGGGATGACAGCCCGTGGCTCGCACTCGCGAGAGGTCTGGACGCGACGAGTAAAAAATGGTACTGTACTGTATCGATTTTCTGAAAAAACTGGACCGTCATAGAGATAGTCTTATATAGCACTATATCTTTTCATGTTGTAAGTCTTTTGCTAGCGCAGCACAGATACTATCCGTGCAGACACACGATGAGGAGTGTCTAGACATGATGTCTAAATGGTATTCGGACGTATTTTCAGCGCCGTCAGGTCCCATATTCAAATGAATTCGCAGAGAAACTCATCAGTTCTGCGTCGTGCACGCTTTCGCTGGCTTGAGATCTCTCTCTCCCTACTACAGTAGTACTGGGGAACTAACATCTGCAAACATGTCAACTAGGTCCCTGATTACGCTTTACATGAAGCTCACAATGAATTCATAGTGTGCTGACGAACCTTTCAGTTTGCGTAAGGCAACTGTGGATGTTTCCTAAACTACACATAAATATGCGGCATGCGTGAATACATCTCATGCACGCACTATTCTCCCAAGATCTGCGTGGCACATCTCATGCACGCAAAACAAGTTTCGTCGGTTAAATCCGAATTACTTGAGCGCATGAGTCAAATTAAAAGTTACGTTCGACTTTGTCAAAATAATTGTGGATTGTTGTTCTTCGGACGTTCGTCGTGAAAATGTCTTTTAGATATGCTACATTAGTACTAGTCTTTTGTGCCAACGTGGCTGCGTGTGCTTCTCCACCTCCCCCTTACCCTCCGCCCCCACCATTCCCTCCGCCGCCACCATCACCACCACCCTCTCCACCTTTTCCTCCTCCTCCGCCTTCTCCACCACCTTCTCCGCCAAACCTCCCCCACCGCCTTCCCCACCGCCATCACCGCCATATCCTCCACCACCTCCCTCTCCGCCAGCCCCTCCGCCACCACCATCGCCACCACCATCCCCCTCCGCCTCCCCCGTCCTCCGCCACCTCCCCCTCCCTCCACCTTCTCCTCCGCCTCCTCCCTCCCCTCCCCCTCCCCACCTCCGCCTTCGCCCCCTCCGCCTCCCTGCCCACCACCCTCCTCCCCTCCACCAACCCCACCTCCTTCTCCTCCACCCCTCCCTCTCCTCCACCTTCTCCGCCTCCTCCACCTCTCTCCCCCGCCTCCTCCATCTCCACCTCCTTCACCACCTCCACCCCGCTACCCCCACCGTCCCCTCCGCCTCCTCCCCCATCCAACACCAACACCGACCTTCTGTCCATTGTCATCCTGAACGCTGCAACCGTCGGCTATCCAAAATCAGGAGTCCTCACTCCCTCCTTCTCCACCTCAATTCACGAATACACAATGGAAGTGGAGAGCTCTGTCAGCTTAGTGCAAGTGAAGGCGGTGATCAAAGACGCCGAGAGCACCTTGAAAATCGGCATTCTCGACCCCTTCAGCAAGCAAACCGTGGCCAACGACACCGCCTCGCAGTCGCTAGGGCTGTCCCAGGGTAAGAATACGACAGTTCGTATCGAGGTGGATTCCGTGGCATACCCAAACTCCGTGCTTGTCACCACCTACGGCAACGGAGACATATGTTCCGGTAAGTCGCCACCTCTCCGTGTCGATGCTCAATACCTACGACGCACCATCCTATGCTTGCAAAAGATGTGACACAGTCTGGTTCGGCCATTTCAACCCCCCAACCTATTAGGTTTCGGCCTCTCCCACTCTGAGACCTCTCATGCTGATAAATCGGAATGCCACAGCTGCTCCGACTGCTCCGAGCAACTGACAACACCTGAACGTGTTTGGTTCTTCCTCAACCCCCCCACCTCCCCGGGCAAGCAGATAGTTTCTGCGAATTCGCTGACGCGGCTCGGACGATATCGACGTACCGCATCTTCAATCTTCTCCACATCTTCCGGAGGACCCTCTCCAACTCCTCCACACTAGACAGCTTGATGGTCACTTCGACTGCGTCGAGTGGCGGTTTATCGCCGACCCTCTCCGCTAACACAACTGTATACAACATTAGTGTGCCATACTCCGTGTCCAATGTAACTGTGACTGCCACGCTGCCCAACACGGCGGCGCCCATCAGTCAGTTCGACAACGAACCCAGAGGAACCATCAAGGTGCTGTGGAACATCACCCCCACGTCCTTCCTCCGATGATTCGCCTGGTGTCCATTCGTGTCTCCCCTGGTTTTGACCTGCCTGCTCTCACCGAAAGCTGGTCGGTGTGTACGTTCTGTTTTCCCAGAGGGCCCACACACTTCGCACAGCTTGTTGCTTGAGGCAGGATCAAGGTTGGCTCACTCTGGCGGGCGCCCCGCCGGCTGGTTTCTCACATCAGTCCCCTGGGTTTTTCCGGTTGGATCTGCAAGCTCCAGGTACCACATTGTAGCGTAGGGTTTTCTAGGGTTTCGAGTGGAGGCGCATGCCAGCTTCCTTACCTTCTAGACTTGCTGCATAAACGAAACATAAGTTGCAGTCTTTGTTTAGCTTCAGGGTATTCTTCTATTCCACGGTCGGTGAGTCCTTGCGGATTAGGGTTTCTGCAGATCGGAAGCACGGCAGTCTCGGTCGCGAACGCATCCGCATTAATCCAGCTACCAGCTGGTGCCTCCACAACGACTTTGTTAGTCACGGCTGAGGATACCACGACGCGCGCATACACTCTGCACTTCTTCCGCACCATTCCGCGCACTTCCTCATCCCTGCTCGACCTTCGCCTGCCGGCTGGACTTGAGCTCGTTCCCTTCGACAGCGATGTGGGCACCTATTCTGCAGTCCTTGGTTTCCAGCCGAACATCACAGAGTACGGCGTCCAGGTGCTCAGCCCGCTCACGGCCTGCATCTCCAACTGGAGCCTTGTGGCACAATGGCCTACAGCACAAAGGGTTTGAGGGAGTACACAATGTTCATGCTGCACGGGTGCCAGGAGGGCCTGGCCATCCACCACGAAGAGCGCGGGGGCACACCCAATCTGCATCAGTGCCACGTCGGCCAGCACATACCTGGAGCAACATTGTACAAATAGGCTCCTGGACTGAATCATTTCTCTCTTCGGCTGGGCGCTGGCCGCACGTTATGGCTGTCTAAAAATCTTCTTGCACGTGAGTGTGTGTCGGGAGGGATGATTGCGGCTCGGGGGAGGGGGATTTGAACTGGGTGGGGAGGGCGTGGGTGACACCTGTGCAGGGGTCAACGGTGTACCCATATCTTCAGAGCTCACCTCACTACGGGGTGGTCGTCGAGCCTTCCGTGGCTGCCCTGAGCTTGACCCCCGTGGCCGCAGCTGATCTCCGTCTCACCATCTTGATTGGAGGGCAGGCAGTTGCCAGCAACGCCACTGCACCTGCCCAGGTGTCACGCTCTCCCAAAATTTTAAGCTAACACGTGGGTGGCTATGAGGGACATGCAGGCTCTGGACGTGGGTTGTCACTCCATGGGGTGGCTCCCCTCCGTTAGGCATAGCTTGGTGCAATTTTGGGAACACGCCCAACCCCATGGGCATGGGCTTGATTTTTACCGGGGCACATGACGGGCTACGGCACGACTGACGTGCGGTCATTGCTAGCTGCAGGATCTGGCGAGCAGCTCATGGCCCAATCCATCGCTGACCACGATATCCATTGTATGCATCGCCGAGGATGGCACCGCCACCACCACCTACACCCTCACTGTGACTCGGGCAGGTCAACCCCCTGAGGTGCGATCCTTCTCTTCCGTCCCCGCCCGGTTTCCCCTCGCCATATGAGGACACGGTGGTTGGACTCTGCATCGTCGTGATATGAGCACACGATGGTTGGACCCTGCATCTTCGTGATATGAGGACACACACGGTGGTTGGACTCTGCATCGTTGTGATATGAGCACACGATGGTTGCACTCTGCATCGTTGTGATATGAGCACACGATGGTTGGACCCTGCATCGTCGTGATATGAGCACACGTACGGTGGTGGACCCTGCATCGTCGTGATATGAGGACACGATGGCTGCACTCTACATCGTTGTGATATGAGCACCGATGGTTGGACCCTGCATCGTCGTGATATGAGGACACGTACGGTGGTTGGACCTATGCCGTCGTGATATGAAGCACACGATGGTTGCACTCTGCATCGTTGTGATATGAGCACACGATGGTTGGACCCTGCATCGTCCTGATATGAGGACACGTACGGTGGTTGGACCTCTGCATCGTCGTGATATGAGCACACGCTGGTTGCACTCTGCATCGTCGTGATATGAGCACAGCTGGTCGGACCCTGCATCGTCGTGATATGAACACATGATGGTTGGACTCTGCATCGTCGTGATGTGAGCACACGCTGGTTGGACTCTGCATCGGCGTGATATGAGCACACGATGGTTGGCTTCTTAAGTTACGAGCTATGCATGCCTCTGTCTCACGTGTCACCGTTCACGCTTTTGTGTACGAGCGCCTTAAATGAGCTCAAGCTGTGCGACTAAGTGGGGTTTACCACGCACTTTACAAACACTAGTTTCCTCCCACATGGTTGCGAGAGAAGGGGGAGACTGCATTGGCAGGGGGCGTCATGGGTGCCATACTACGGTCTGGAGGGAGGTATCAGCGATCCTGAGCGCGAGGAGCTGCTGGCGGGGAGCTCCGTCAATTTCTCGCTTGTGGTGGACAAGGCCCAATGGGACGCCGACTTCCCGCTTGCAGCTGGTGACCGGACTTCCATCACCGGCATGCTCTTCGAGCCTCAGGTTCGCGCCCTGCTGTTGCGCAGGGCAGCTCCTGGTTCCTCTGCTGCTGGTGCTCGCATGCGCAACACCAGCCGCCCCTCACAGGAGCCAGGGGCAGCTTCTACCTGCTTCTATGCCAGCTCAGCATTGTGTGTGTACCCGTGCTGTGTTTCCACAATTGGGGATCTGAGCCAAATGATCGAGGGCAAGAATCATATCCTAAGGCCCTGGGGGGCGGGGGAGGGCTCTTTTGGGTAGATCTATGATTGGGGGGCTGGTGGGGGCACGGGGGGCTCAAAGAGTCCTAGTGATGGATTCGCGCTTAGGCAGAAGGGAGCTGGTGTAAGCAGATAAGAGGGTGTGGGATCTCAGAGACGGGGGGCAACTGGGACTGAAGTGGGGCTGAAGGGGCCAAAAAGGGTGGGTTGTGGGACACACAGGTGGCCATTGATGGAGCTGCCGAGGGCGTCCCTGTTCTGAATCTGACCGAGGGATGGGGAAGCTGCTCCGAGGGCGTTTGTGTGGGACACGTGTGCGTACCAGGGACTTCGCCCTTTATGGATGCTAGCCCCCCCCCACTGCCGCCAAAGCCGCCACCACCCTCTCCTTCTCCACCCACGACTTCCAATGCTACCTCCTTTCCTCCCCTTCCATCACCGCCGCCACCTCTGCCGCCGCCACCTCTGCCATCGCCGCCACCGCCAGTGCTCTCGGCTTCAGAGGGGACCCTGTACGGCCCGTGCAGCAAGGACACGCTGCTGCCATATACACCCACCAGGTAGCTTCTAATGATCATGTCATCTTTGCGCTCGCCCTGGCGCACGCTCCTTGCCATATCCGCCCTCCAAGGGTCATCCAAGTCGTTGCTCCTTGCACCGTCATACCTACTGCCACCCGGGTAGTTACTTTCTGTGAAGCAGAATTTTGATGACTTCACTATGACTTCACATTCCCCTGTTTTTTTGGTTCCGGCCTCGAAAACAACTTTCATCCAAGGGCCGCAACCTTGACACCTGCAACGCTTCCCACTTGGGTCGAAGCGTTGCGCGGTCCTACTTAGAGGGAGATAGAGTGCCCTCTGCACTGCCGAGGGCGTGATGTGGCCCCATCTGTGTGAAATCGCGTGCAGAGGGAACGGAACTTTTTGTTAAGCTGAGACCATCTTTTTAAAAAACTTGCTGTCCATATATACAATGGATGCTCGCCGTTTTTGAATTTCGACATGGTTTTTGCTTGAAACCAGGTGAGTAGGTGGTGCACAGTGGAGGTGCAGTGCACAGGAGGTGGTGAGTGCGGCAAAAAGTTGCGGAATGCTTCTGACAGATATCATGTTCTGCCTCTGGCTAGAGCAAACATGGCGGCCCTTGAGGGCTGTGGTGGAGGGGGGAAGGGGCTTGGGTCAGGGTCGGGGACTACGTGTACCAGGTACAGGCATACGGCTCTCTGGTAGGCGACCGCACGGTATCCTTCGCAGTGGTGCACGCCCGCATGACTCTGAATGCTTCCGTGGTGGAGGTTCAAGATGTACGGGCTGGGAGCCAAACCCTTCTGGTCACTGGTCATGACCGCTTCGGCAACTTAGTGACTGGCGCGGACGAGCGCAGCTATGCAGCATCGGAGCTGGAAGCCATCACGTGCCCAGAGAAGTTATCGGACCCAACTCCAGCCTCGGAGGCCCCTCCCGGGTGGGTCTATGTGCCTTCTGCAGAGGCCTACGCTCCCCCCTTCTGGGATTCCGTGTGCCGCTGCGGACCAGCCACTGGATGTGTCACCCAAAACGAAGCACACCGCATTGCCCGCAATGGCGACGGGTACGCCCTCGCCGCGTATCTGCGCCCCGCTCCCCTGATTTTCTTCTGCGCCTGTCGTTTATCTCCCTGCTTCACGTGGTATGTCCGAACGTAAGGTTCCACTGTTCAAGGGCGAGGGTCCCCCGCCGGGTGGTAGGGAGCCTTCGGCACCCTCTAGTGGCACGCCATAGCCTGAATGGAATTCCGGGGTGTATGGTTGTGCATCTTAGTACAACTATCCGCCCGTAGAGCCTTCCTTAGGTTCAAGTTTCGGGTAGAGTTGAGCATCTTAGTACAACTATCCGCCCGTAGAGCCTTCCTTAGGTTCAAGTTTCGGGTAGAGTTGAGCATCTTAGTACACCTATCCGCCCGTAGAGCCTTCCTTAGGTTAAAGTTTCGGGTCATCGGCCTGCAGGACGTACACAATACAGTTCTCGGAGGTCTCCACGGGAGCCATGGAAGCATACATCTCAGGCGAGTACGGTGGCTATGTGCGCTTCCGCGGCGGGAGTGACCTTCTCAGTGAATATCCGGTGCGGCTCGTGATCTCCGGAGGGATGATCACGAGGAACAGTTACGCCACCGGATTTGGCACCGTCACGTGGGTGGTGGGTCAGGCCCCGGCATCGTTCACGGTGGTGGCCCGGGACGCCTACGCAAACGAGATCACGTCAGGAGGCGAGGCGGGGGCCCTTTCCGTGCGTACCGACCCCCTCACGGTCAGCGAGGTGGGGCAGTCCCCTGGGCCTATAGTCATCTCGGACCAGAACGACGGCACGTACATCATCTCGATATACACCGTGATCGCCGCGATGTACCTGGTGCGACGTTGCCTCACACCGGTGCCCAAGTCTTGGCAGCAGCCTCCGCACGAAGTCGTTTCCCTCGCCAGGTGTTCTGCTCATTCCATTAGCCCACCACGGTGGCTGGCTTTGCAGGAGGCGGAGTCGAGCGCGTGCCTCGGCCCTTCCGATCGCTGGATTTAGATTGATTGCATTTGGAGCGCAGCTGCGTCTGAGTCGGGCGCATGGCCTCGGTTGATCGGAGCAGGTGGAGGTTGACGTGAACGGGGACGCGCTGCTGGAAAGCCCTTACTCGGTGACGGTGACTGCCGACCAGCTGGCGACTGCCACGGTGCAGTATCCCGAGAGCGGCCGGGCCGGGGAGCGCACGGTCTTCACGCTGCAGCCGTCGGATACGTACGGCAACGTCCTGGAGTACGAGGACTTCTCAGCCTCCTTCCACGTTCGAGTGTGGGCGCCAGCTGGGGTGGAGTTGGGAGCTGGATACCTCGACGAGGAGTTCTCCAAGACTGGTGTCGGGCAGTATCAGGGCAGCTTTGTAGCGCCCACCAATACGGCCGTGGATGCTGAGATGCAGGTGGGTCGATTGCACGATCATCTTGGCGTGCCTGTTCCGTCAAGATTAAGACAGAGGTGCAATGGGACTGCTCCCGGGTACCTGTGTGGTGCTCAGTTGGCATATCTACACCCATGGCATATCTACACCCACACACCGCGCGATATAGATACCAGAGATGCTCTCCCAGGAAAGAGTCAGCTGCACTCGCTCCCGGTGTTTCCCCTGTCTTCTCTCCACGTGCAGTTGCTCTGGTTTGCCACACCTTGCAACCATTCTAGGTATATATTATTCGATGGTGCCTGTATTTGTGCAACGCCGGTTGTTGGCTTCTACCTGCATACACCACCGGGATACAGTAATCAATTCCCTCCACTCCCTTGCGCTCCAGGTGCATTGGCGGTTGTTTCCGAGGCTGTTATAGATTTCGATACTGGGATTCTGTACCGCTCTCAGAAGAGAGCTGAATATATTGTGGGGTGACGTGGCGCAGGTGTTGCTGACAGACAGCCGATACGACCTGAGCATGTCCCTTGCGGAAGGTAGCGACCCACCACAGCGCTTGGATATCACACACTCGACTGTGAATGAGCGGACCTCCGAGTTCTTCCTCGAGACGGAGCAGCGCGCCGGGCACCTGCAGCTTGGGGTGCGCCCTGTGGACGGGTTTGGCAACGCGTGTGACGAGGAGACCCCAAGTGCAGTCCAGCTCACTGCCACCAACGCCACCACCACGGTGTACGGCGTGGCGCGGGCGGAGCAGTATGGTGGCCGCACGGGCACTGAGACAGTGGAGGCTGCCGGCGCTACAGTTCCCGGACAATACACCGTCGAGGTGCTGATCCAGGGGCAGGTGGTGCAGGTCGAGGGGGTGTCCGGCGCAGAGGTATGCCCTGCGACTTACGTGAGCTGAATTGGTGTTGAGGGGGATTGGATGATGGGCCGTTTCACCCCCTGGCGTGGTTCAAAGTCGAGCTGGAAGGTATCGAGTCCAAATGCACCCTTGTCCAATATAACAGGAGTGTCGACAAGAGGAGGCTTAGCGCCGACACGCACCCCCATTCAATGCCATCGAAGGGAGTGGACGTCAGGCGGGACTTCCCCAGGGCATCACTGGCAATCACAGAAATGCGGGGGGTCCCGGCGCGTCTGGCATGGATGCCACACAGGTGACTGTGGTGCCGAACGTCATCTCGGCGATGTCCACAGTGTCTGCACTGCCGGAGGTACTCGCTGTCGGCAACACTGCCTCGGTGCTCATCTCCGCACGCGATGCGTACGGCAATGTTATCACGCAGGGCGGGGAAGCGGCCCGCATCGTTGCCCGCATCGCCGCCGTGGGCGATCCAGCCGACCGTGTAGCTGGCACTGTGCAAGACCTAGGTGGGGGAGAGTACGTGCTGGAGCTGGTGCCCGGGAAGAGTGGGGAGTACGTGCTGGAGCTTCTGTTTGGCGGGGAGCTGCACACCTCCGCGCAGCACTTCACGGCGCAGCTCACCGAGGTGCCGGAACCCTCTCTGTCCGCATGGCGCGCACCAGGGCGGCCAGCACCCTGCTTTGATCGCCAACGACATAATTTTTATAATGTCTCGGCATGGTGCAGGGAAGTGCGTATGTAAAGTCCACCATCGTTATCTGAGATCCTATGGCTTCTGGCTTCAGGCGTGACGTCTATATGTGTACTTCTTTAGGTGTAGAATTGCAGCATTATGGCCTCGTCAGCAAGAGGAGATTATTGAACCAAAGTCCTGCCCAGACAAAGGTTTGAACTGCGGATGATGCTGATAGGGATGAATAAGACGGCCTTGCATGTTGTCTGGGTAGACTTCGTTGACTTTCCTTGAACTGCATAGAAGAATTCTTATGTCAATGATGAATGCCACCGATGGTCATCACAAAGTGTCATCCAAAGGCAGTGGCCGCCAGATCGTGCGCACGCTGTAGAGGAACATCATCTACTTCTGCTGCGCGGATGGGAATCTTGATTAGGTCGAATGAGCTGATGCGTCACTGCGGATGGGTGGCTTGTGGGGGGTTGGAGCGGGGAGCCGCAGGCGCGTCCCGGATGGTTTGTGGTGAGCGGCACTGGCATCGAGGGGGGTCAGGCGGGGGAATCCTTGGTGGTAGAGATCGCAGCCACTGGAGGTGCGGCACAGGTCGGCGCCTTGGCTCTAGATTTCCAGCTCGCCGTACACCTCCCGCCGACCCCAGGGGGGGAGCCCGAATCACAGGAGGTGGTGGCGGCCGCGAGCGGCGGCCGCTTCTACGTTATGTACAGCCGCACGATGGCCGGGACGTATGTCCTACGGGTGGAGCAGGATGGGGAGCCCTTGGGGGGTAGCCCCTACAATATAGCAGTCAGTGGGGGGATGCCGGTGACCTCGTGGGCAGCATGGGGCGCAGAGGGGGGCGTGTGGACCGCCGGGCAGGAGACCGTTCTGTGGGTGGACGTGCGCGACGCATATGGGAATGCCGCAGGGGTGGAAGAAGGGATCGACCTTGTTGTGCAGCTGCGGCAGGTGCCGGATGGGGAGGTGTGCGCCGCTGCCCTCACGCAACCCGGCTTGCCACATAACCAAGCCCGCCTTCGGGACGTCTCAATCTGTTTATTGCTGTGCACTTCTCCTTCTTTCTGCTTCCTCTTGTTCTGTGTCACGCTGTGTGCGTTCTTTCCTTCGGCTCTTTTTCTCCCTTCGTTTCTACAATTTCTTTCTTTCTCCGAGTGCAGCAGTTGTCACCTTTCGAAAGTGCTAAGCTGATGCTGGGTGCTGTCGCGACAAGTGACCAACCGGGCTGCCGCTGGTGCCCTGCGCTGATGCACTGATGCCGCCGCTCCCTCGCCGGAGCAAACTCGCGTCCGGCGTTGTGCAGCGGGGTCCCACCGTGCGACGCCACGCCTCCTTGTGTTTTATGGAGGCGCAAAGCATTTGAAAACGAGCCCGTCGACTCTTGTTGTCTCACCCGCAGCTCTTATGTGTGGCGAGCGCCTGGCAGGTGTTGTGGGCAGATGTGCTCCCTGCGGACACTGCCCAGGCCGAGACGGCGGCGGCGGCGACTGCGGCAGCGAACAACCGCACTGCCAGTTACCCGGCGACGTTCCGGGCGTCGGCGTGGCTCTCGGCGGCGGGGGCGTATGACGTGCAAGTGACGCTGCTTGGAGAAGCGGTGTGCTCGATGTACTGCTCCTCGACCCGGTGTACTCCTCGATCCAGCACCACCGGCACAGACTGCATCCCGCTCGCAGTGCTGCGGGCAGGGCCTGCGGACGCCGAGGCATCGCTGCTGCAGGGCTCCGGCTCCAACGACTTCGAAGCTGGCGCTGAGGTGTCGCTCCAGGTGGGTCCTCGGGCCGAGTCGCCTCACCGAGGCTGTGGCACTGACGTTGCATTCCACTGATTTCGCCGACCACCGATTTGCACCTCGCTTTCGCGGAGTGAGCTCCAACAAGGATGAAGCCACCTTGGCAGGGCGAGGTGGGCGGCGGATGGGATTGACTAGGGGGCTGTGGGCAGGTCATTCCTCTGGATGCTCTGGGCAACGCGCTGCCGTCCTCCATGTCCTCGGAGCTGGCGTACGCCGCAACACTCACTTGTGTTACATCCCTCAATCCTACCCTCCAGGTGGGCAGCATGCCCATTGCGGATATGACATTGGTTTACGAGCCGGCGGACGGCTCCCACCGCGCCACCTACACCCTCACCACCGCAGGACAATACTCTGCCGTGGTGTTGGCGGCCGGGACCGAAGATAACGGGCCAGTGACCGGCAAGCCTCGCAACGTCACCGTACTGCCCATCGCAGCAGTGCTGGAGAGCACTGTGTTGACCCCACCCTCGCCACGCGCCACGGCGGGAGAGGACAGTGCGTTGCAGGTGGAGTTGAGGGATGCGCACGGCAACCGGGTGGTTCAGGACCTGAGCAGTGTGATGACGGTGGAGCTCGTGGCGGCTCGCTCCACGGAGGACGTGCCACAGAGCGGGGTGGACGCGGCCGCTGCAGTGGCGGGCGCGGCGCCCGTGCAAGGGGCGGACGGGCTGTACAGCGTCAATTTCTCCACCGCGGTGGCCGGCGCGTACCGGGCGCGTATCGGACTGCTGGGGGATTTCGCCAGCACCGAGGGGTGGGAGGTCACGGTGCAACCTGGGCCGGTGGCGGCCGAAACCAGCGCCGTGTCCGGGGCGGGGCTGCGTGGCGCCCTTGTCGGAGCCCCCGCTGCCTTCGAAGTGCTCGGCATGGACATCTACGGCAACGCACTCGAGCGGCAAGAAGGTGCTTGGCACGCCGAGGCGGCGGTGCTTACGGCAGGTGCAGACGGGGGCGTGATCTCACGGGCGCTGGACGACTCGGAGTTGCAGCAAGCCTGGAGTGCTACTACAGCGTCGTACCTCGTGAACTATACGGTGCATCTCACCCTTCCCTTTGTCCTCCGGAGCTTCTATATGCAGGCCCCTGTGCCCGACCGGAGCTGCGAGCTTCGTCTTCAGACGGTGATCGAATGCGATCAAAGACCAGAGACCCGTGCTGGTGCGTGACCCACATGGATGGGGATCGTGCAGGTGAAGACGGCAGGGCAGCTGCAGGTGCTCGTTTGGCTTGGGGAGACGGCCCTACGGGGATCGCCATTTATGGTAGTGGTGGTGCCCGGGCCGACTGCCGCGTCGGCGTGCCTGCTGTCCGGGGGCGGGCTCAATGGGGGGCTGGTGACGTGGGAGGACCGGGATACAAACATCACCCTGCAGGCGCGCGACGCCTACAGCAACCCCCGCGGGCAGGGCGGGGACGGCTTCCTGGTGGAAGGGTCTGCGGGGGCAGCGGCGTCCACAGCGGGCGGGGCGCTCTCTGTGCACGTGGCTCATCAGGGGGAAGGTATCTATGTGGTAGGGTATCGGAGCTCGGTGACGGGGGTGTACTCAGTGTCGGTGACGCTTCAGGGCCGCCACGTCGGCACCGCCACCACGCAGGGCGGTAGCCCGATCCAGGTGCGCAGCGCTTATCTCTTAGTGCGAAACTGGCCGTTGGATCTTGGTCACCACCTGAGGGAATTCAGGATCGGACGTTTTTGGTGGAGCACTGAAGAGCGCGGGCTCCTAGGAGGGTAGCGAGGGCAGGGTGCGCCTCAGGGTGCTATAAACAGAATCTGTCATTCCCAAGTTTGGGGAAATATGAACCCATCGGGTGTTGGTCACAATGGGATGCTTGGGTGTGGGATTCAGGCGAGGGTAGAGTCCTGCAAGCCGAGATTGAGGGGAGGAGGCTGGATGCATGGGGCGCAAGGCGGACAGCCGGGATTGAGGGAGAGGCTGGATGCATGGGCGCAAGGCGGAAAGCCGAGATTGAGGAGGAGGTCAGATGCATAAGGCAGAAGGAAAGCCGACATTGAGGGGAGGAGGCTGGATGATGTGGGGCGCAAGGCGGAAAGTCGAGACTGAGGGGAGGAGGCTGATGCATGGGGCGCAAGGCGGAAAGCCGAGACTGAGGGGAGGAGGCTGATGCATGGGCAAGGCGGAAAGCCGAGGATTGAGGGAGGAGGCTGATGGCTGGGCGCAAGGCGAAAGCCGAGACTGAGGGGAGGAGGCTGGATGCATGGGCTACAAGGAAAGCCGAGACTGAGGGGAGGAGGTTGGATGCATGGGGCGAAGCAAGTGAAAGCCGAGATTGAGGGAGGAGGCTGGATGGCGGGCGCAAGGCGGAAAGCCGAGATTGAGGGAGGAGGCCGTGGATGCATGGGGCGCAAGGCGAGTGCCTGCATTTAGGAGGAGGCTGGATGCATGGGGCGCAAGGCGGAAAGCCGAGACTGAGGGGAGGAGGCTGGATGCATGGGGCGCAAGGCAGAAAGCCGGGCGCACTCCGAGCGGTGCTTGCTGACTCGAGTCACTGCATGTGCAGGAGGGTGGCTGACGCGAGCCCCTGCATGTGGGAGGGTGGCTGACTCGAGTC
>LGRX02019901.1:0-21106 GCA_001247695.2 Cymbomonas tetramitiformis | reverse complement strand
CCTCCGAGATTTGTGGAATCGAAAACTTGTAAACTTTGTTCACAAATTTATACAATTATTAAACAATCCAAACCACATCTTGTGGACTCTATTTGAGCAAAACGGCGCCAAAGAAACATTGATGCTGCCCAACAACCCGACTTGGGATGTAGACATTAACACATTGAAAGAATCGTTCAAGATAAATTTTCAGGGAACTAAGATGACCCCATATACAATTGGCAAGGCTCTTGATGCATTTTTCGAAACCGATTGCTATGGTCCTGAACGAGATGACAAAGGGAAGATAATATTGATTAAGCTGCCCGGTTCCCATAAAAAGTCTTACAATTATATTCATTCAAAGAAGTGGGAGCACTTTGTTCCAGCCCTCCAAGACTTCTTAATCATCAGCCCCATCTACAAAGGAAATGCATTTGAAATTGAGTAAATATATTAATAGACCTTTAGGAATTACGTGTAGTGTAGTAAGGGATTTCGAAGTTCCCACATCGGAACGTGAGCTTTGAGCTCGCTGTGCTTGGATAAGGTGTCTCCCATATGCCACCATAGATGGACACGGGGTTATGTGTTTATTACACATTTTGAGTTTTAGCCCTTGTTTATTAGTCCAAATGTTCGTCGCTTTGCGATACATACATCCATACATACAATAACAACATGTATGCATGTATATGTCTAGCGGTTTCATAAAATCTCGATGCTTTAATAGCCCTCCGTCTGAGGGATTTTCAATGTACCAATGACTTGCTTTGTAGTATTCAATAATCTCGATTGTTCTCTTGACTATTGCATCAGCCAATGCAAAGTTTCTGACCCCAATTCTTTTCGCTTTTGAATACTCTGTACAAGGAGGAGATGCCCATATGATATCGAAATGATTTGGCGGGTATAATGTATAATCCCATATCAGAATGTCAACGTTGTGAGTAGGATTAAACCTCGGGTGAATATCAAGGGAGACGACTTCGCCATCTTTATGCAAGTCTTTGAATATTTTGCTCACTGAGCATGTTCCACTAAACAATTCTAATAGTCTCATACAATGAAAAATCAAAAAAGGTGGCAGATTGGGTCATATTTCCATTATCTTATACATAACCATAATATGACCCAATCTGCCACCTTTTTTAATCCATTATGATAATGAAGAGAACAAGTACTATACCGGAGTCTATACTTATCAAACTTGCATAGAAGATTCAGCTACTTGACTTGGAAGAATAAACTCATTGAAGTTTTTTCTGAACATACTCGGGTGACACTCCTTCTTTGCCAAATCGATAAAGAGAAAGTCGTATCTATCTTGGACTGCTTGATTGAAGACATCATAAAATTGGTCCGGGGAAACCTCACCGCCAAGCTCTTGAGAAATCTGTTTCAGCTCATCTTGATTTTTCGTCTTCATAAGTAGGATGTGGGTCAGGTTTGACCGTATAGCACGTTGTAGTCCCGCCCCATTGCTCGTATATGCTTGTGTGGCGAAAAGCAGGGAGCAGCCGATACTGCCGATGTTCTTCGTTTTTCCTTTGTGTCGATGACTTATAACGAAACGTCCCAATCCAGATTTCGGTCTAAAAACTGGTGAGTCTAGACAATCATCAAAAAAGATTGCCACCGATGGTGGTCTATTGGTAACCTTGTATTTGTATTGTGGTGGTGCAATGTTATCGTTTTCATCGGCAAATTCCAAAAGTAAGTCGGCTGGTATTTCGTATACACTCATCTCGCTTTTGTGTAACATGTCCATGAGTCTTTTATAACGTTTTGTTTTTTCAACATATGATTCATATTCAAGGGCTTCTTCATCTAAAATGTTTTCAATCTGAGGAATAACATCTATCTCCGGTTCAAGGACATCGCTCTCGTCTAAAGGAAGGTCTTCAAAATAGTGTTTGTTATTCTCATATGTCGGCGAGACCAATATAATCCTCTCCAATGCATTGTTGTATTGCATCAGTCGTAGTAAATGAGTAAGGCTTGTTGTTTTAGCACCTCCGCGTTTGGAATTTGCAAGTGTTACCATCGGTAATTGAATAAAGTCGTCCGGAGTCTCGATTGGAAAAGCAGAACTGTTCTTCGGAATCTTAATATTGTAATTCTTATCTTTCAGTCTTTGGAACTTCATATACTATAACGATAAAAATAGACTTGAGTAAGCCTTATCATAAGATGGGTCTAATTCAGCATCTCTTTTCCGAGGTGGTGGCGTTTGAGATGCAACTTGGCTTTGTTTACGTCTTGTACTCTTCCTAACGATAACTTCCGGTTCTTCTTCCGATTGAGAGCTATCAGATTCTACTATCACCACTTGCTTTTTGGGTTTCTTTTTGACAGCTTTTGGTTTCTTGACAACGATACGTTCCACTTCGGGTTCGGGGGGTTCGGGTTCGGAATCTAACTGAGGTTCTGGCTGAGGAGATTTTGTCGTAGCTTTCTTAATGGTCTCTTGGGCTTCGGTAACTTTTTGAGATTCCTTAAGTTGAGTGGCCATCTTGATATCTTGTTTCTGTTTGGCTTTTTCTTGGCGAACAGCAAGTGCACGTTCCCTCATTTTCGCCAATCTGTCAAGTGTTGCAGAATCGGTAATCTTCTCTCCTTTAACTGGCATTAAGTAATTATAAGATACCCTAAGAAAATAATATTTCTGAATTTGACTTACGATTTCTCAATGAAATCAAAAAGGTGGCAGATTGGGTCATATTCCCATTATCTTATACATAACCATAATATGACCCAATCTGCCACCTTTTTTGATTCCTAATGTATACATGACCAGAGAAACTTGGATAACAAAGTTAAAATCTTGCGGAGCCGAACATAGAGCCGAACACGGGATTAAAAAAAAGGGTAAGATGACACAAGGTGAGAAACTCAAAAACTTACGTGGTCGTCCAGTTGTTAAAAAGACAACTGCTAACAAAAGTAGAACCGCCTTAGACCATGGCACTTTATCAGGACAACCGGTGTATCAACAGCCCGTCAAAGATGCTGCTTTGCCTACGAAGCCCCCACGTAGGATAGCCCCTATCATGGTAGCACCTTTAGACCAAACAAGCACTGGCACAATAACGGGTGACTCAGTATTTCAACGAACTACCGAAGAGTACACCGGTGTTTCAAATTATCGAAAAGCCATTGATGATATGGAGAAACGTATAAAAATGAGAAAACAAATGAAAAAACAAATGAAAAAAAGTCGCGGTAATGCCACAAAAATATAATTTATATAGTATAGGAAGATGCCCCCTAAATTGAGAAAGCAAAATCCTGAGGCACGCCATAAGCTCACTGCTGCAGATTGGGAAAATTTACAAAGTAGAAACCTAACCGGTGATGATAGAGCCAAAGCTATACGTGATTACAAGAAGAACTATCGGAAATCGAAAGACAAGGTTGAGAAAGTCACCAGGCGACAATGGACCAAGATAGGTAAAAAGCCTGCCAAAGAACAAAGTAGACTTGATGAAATCAATAAGTATACCGTCGGAGATTCTAAAAGACATATCAAGAAATTCAGTACCGATGTTGAAAAACTTAAGGTACCATTCACAACGTTTTTACAAAGAGCAGCACCTGATGGTAGCAGTCTGAACTATTGGTTACCTGAGAAGACAAAAGGAGTTGAGCAAGTATCAATGAGAGCGGTCTTCGAGGATGGGACTACATCCAAATGGGTAAAAGGTTCCGACCGTCAAGATGTGATGATGAAGTTTGAAGAGATGCTGCAAAGTCCTAAGGGTGGAGATAGCAGCAAAAAGTCGGTTGAGGTTGCTAAAGATGTGGAGGTAGAATATTACTCTTCAAAACCACCAGAAGGCAAGGGGTCTCGATGCTTAGCCGCACCAAAAAACACCGTAGAATTACGACTGAAGCAGTGTGTCATTAAGATTGAATCCCGCAATAACTGTGGCATCAAATCTTTGGAACTGCTTGATAGAAAACGGAAATTAGATTCAATGCTAAGCGACAATTTTGTATGTAAAAATCAATACGAGAATAAGTGGAAACAACTGAAACGAGACGCCAGCGGTCACAAGGGCAACATAACATCAGTTTCCGTTCGATTGCGTTTGGAATTGTTTGCGAAAAAGGATGCTGACGAAGGAATCAATATCGAAGACTTTCCAGTTTTAGAGAGGCATTACAGCAGAAATATATTTGTGTGGGGTATCACTGAACGACTTGGCGGTGAACCAATCATGTATTACCCGCCGTACTTCAACGAACACATTGAGTATTCAAGTTATAATGACAGCTTTCATATATTGTTGCACGACAATCATTATGAACCTATCACGCGTATTGATTGCTTCAGAGGGAAAACTTATCGGCCATCGTGCACCCAGTGTAAATCTCAAAAATGCATATTTGCCAGCAAGGATGTACGGTTGACAAAAGCAAACAAGCAATGGCATCATTGTGATATTTGCAATCGTAAATTCATGAACGAAGAATGTTACAATCTGCACAAAGAATTGGTGACGTGCAATCAGCTTCACAAATGTAAGATGTGCAATGTCAAGTTCAATCCTAAGGAGAAACACATGTGTGGATACAAAGCATGCCCAAACTGTAAGGTCGTTTGTAATCTATATGAACACAGATGCTACATGACACAGGTCAAACCGAAGTCCATACTATCACCTGAATCAATTGTGTGTTTCGATTTTGAAACTCGAAACGACGACGGTAGGCTGGTTGTAAATCATTGTGAAAGTCAGTACCATGATGGTACACATGTGATTCATAAAACCATCGGAGAGTTTCTTGAATGGGCCTGTCTAGACAAACATGCTGGCCACACATTCATCGTTCATTGCGGTTCCAAGTTCGACTTTAGATTGATAGTGGAGCATGTCATCAACGTCCAAAGGAAACCTCCAAAGGATATATTGTACACAGGGGCTGATATATTGTGTGTCAAGATTGCCAACGTGAGGTTCGTTGATTCATATATGTTCATGTCACGTCCATTGCATGCTCTACCAGAGATGTTTGGCTTTGAAAACGAAATATCAAAAGGGTATTACCCACATCTCTTCAACACGTTGGAAAATGAGACATACCTCGGTTTGTATCCTGACATCAAGTATTACAATCCCGAGATACTTCAACCAGAAGCTTATCAAAAATTATACAAATGGTGGCATGAGAAAAAGAGCAAGTGTTTTATATTTGAAAATCCAAAAGAGATTGCACGATATTGCCATGACGATGTGACCATCCTACGCCGTGCAGTGTTCGCTTTCAGGGAATGTTTTCTAAAGATAACCGACAACAAGTTTGACCCGTTTAGCTATCTGACGTTGGCACAACTGGCGATTAATATATGGAGAAGTGAGTGCATGCCAAAGGATTCAGTGGCTATATTGCAATCATTGGTCAAGTCGCAGAATGCATCTATCAAAGAGAATCAGTGGTTGGATTACATTGTCCACACTACGTCAGCCAAGCTCAAACGCGATTACGATGGCAAACGAAACTATAAACTCACAGATTTACAGATATATGTCGATGCTTTTGACGACACCACCAACACGGTGTATGAGTTCCTCGGAAGCTGGTTTCATGCAGACCTGAAGAAATACCACAAAGACGATATTCAGTATCAACAAGGGCGTAAATCGGGTATGACGTTTGGTGAGGTCAATCGGCAAACGATGAAGAGACTGGATGATATCAAGGCAGCAGGATATAATCTTGAGTATATCTGGGAGTCGGCATGGGATGAAACAGTAAATCAGCTGAAATTGTCCGAGATTGGTAAAGACTTTTTAGAGCGACAGAAGTTGGCTTCTCCTATCGTGGATAGAGACGTATATCATGGAGGGAGAGTAGACCTGGGTAAGTTGTACTACGAGGTCAACCACAACGAGCACATACGATACCTCGACTATAATTCCATGTACCCAAGTGTCATGAAAACGAACAAGTTTCCCAAAGGTCATCCCGAGGTTATAAGAGACGTCAAGACAGTTGACATTCATGGCTATTTCGGTTTGGTAAAATGCAAAATTGCTCCTCCAAAACATCTTAAATTTGGCGTTCTTCCTCACGTTGATAATAAAACAGGTAAGCTGGTATTTCCACTGTACGAAATGGTTGACACGTGGACAACGGTTGAGCTGGAGAAGGCCATCGAAAAAGGATACATTATTAATGCTATATACGAGATAAAACATTGGAAGGACACCACCAATGACCTGTTTGCCGGTTACATTGATAAGTTTTTGAAACTAAAAACAGAAGCCTCCGGACCTCCTGATGGAGACATCGACGAGTTTATCGACCAGTTCAAGTTGCATGAAGGTGTCAAGTTGGACAAGGCAAATATCAAATGTAATCCAGGAATGAGACAGGTCTCCAAAGACATGCAAAATATACTTTACGGTAAATTGGGAGAGCGTCAGAATAAATCTAAGAGCAAGGTTATCCAAAATCCAGGTGAGTTCTACAATACCATTAGCAATAAAAGGTATGATTGTAAGTATGAGTTCGTTGGGAGCGACGACAACGAAATGGTCTTGATGAACTTCACTGAAAATTCAGAAGTATTTTCAGACACCAGATTTTCGACCAACGAGGTTCTGGCTGCATTCATAACCAGTTACGGTAGATTAAAGTTGTATCAGTTAATAGAGGCAGCAGGCTTCGCCAATGTGCTTTACTTTGATTGCGACTCAATAATATATAGCGAAACTCCTGAAAACTATCACATATATCATGGCAATGCATATCGACAGCCATGGCTGGGTTTCCTGAAATGTGAATTGCAACAGTTAGAAAGGGACCATGGTAAGTGTATCGAGTTCTTGGCAACAGGACCAAAGTCATACAGTATGAAGTTTGCTGATGGTTACACCATGACCAAGATTAAGGGATTCTCTTTGAGCGTAGATAACCTGCAACATATCAATCACGATGTTATGAAAGACATGGTCATCAACCGCAAACTACATACACCAGTCAAGATGAGCAATATGGTTATTAGGCATCCTTGTAAACATGAAGGTGTACGGTCCTTGAGTATGGAGTCAAGGGCCGAGCCAAAGACATTTAACTTCAAGTATGACAAGGGCGATATCAATTGGGAAACGTGGGAAGTTGTGCCGTTATCTACATAATTTGCGGTGAACAATAAAAATATTTCCCGTAAATAACCTGGGTGATACCCCATGGATAGAACCGCGATTCATAACAGCGAAATCAAAAGGTGGCAGAATGGGTCATATTCATATTATCTTATATATATCCATAATATGACCCAATCTGCCACCTTTTTAAATTCAGAAAATCTAAAATACATAAATGATACAAAACAGCGTGCCCATCGCGGCGAACAAGCAAAATCAAAAGGTGGCACTTTAGGTCATATTCACATTATCTTATACATAACCTTAATATGACCCAATCTGCCACCTTTTCAAATTCAGAAAATCTAAAATATAATTCCAATAATTCTGATACAAAACAGCGTGCCCATCGCGGCGAAAAATCAGATGAATCACAACAAAATCAAAAGGTGGCACTTTGGGTCATATTATGGATATATATAAGATAATATGAATATGACCCAATCTGCCACCTTTTCAAATTCAGAAAATCTAAAATATATTTCACAAATTTCTGATACAAAACAGCGTGTGAACGCGGTGAAAAATCAGATGAATCAAAAAGGTGGCACTTTGGGTCATATTATGGATATATATAAGATAATATGAATATGACCCAATCTGCCACCTTTTTCATTTTCGTCACATTTTCGGGCAAAGACGCAAAAGATTTTATTTATAAGGGGACATCTGCATGACACCTGCAAGACCCATGCAAATCCACAGTAAGGACCAACGCAGAATAACAGTAGGTGACCAGTGGTGCGTGCCGGAGATGACCAGGTGTGCTCACTACATAAGAGGCGTCCGCAAATACTGGGAAATACCGGGAAATATCAAGAGGAGTACAGAGGATACCGGTGAATATAGAGGTGATGCCCCCGGGACACGCCTCTTATGTAGTGGGAAGAGCTGTTATTCCTTGACAACGCCGGCTCGCACATTCGCCCCAACAATGCGAAGTCCCTACCCAAATGGATTCGTGACTTGGGGTGCTCTGGGTATGTCTGACGGAATGTCTCGGTCGTCTTCTTTGACGCCAACGCCACCTCCCACGCGCAACCAGCAGACCAAGGAATGATAGCAGCCCTCAAGGCTTACTACAAGCGTCGCTTTTTGACTTTGCTTGTTGCTGAGTTAGAGGAAGAGGGTGCGAATTCGGAGAACTTCAAGCCCGAAATACGCACAGCTTTGGGAATGTGTAAGGGTGCTTGGGACGAGGTGACCGAGGAGTGCGTGCGTAACTGTTGGCGGAGGGCAGGCATTTTGCCACTCTTGGACGAGTTAGATGCTCGGGCATATTCTGAGGCTATTGGGTCGCGACGTGGCCTCAAGGTGGGGCGTTTGGATGTGCCCGCTGAAGCTGCTCAATGCGTCGAGTTATTGGCCCGCTTGTTGGGGCACCTGAAGCTGGACAATTCAGATGTCGCGACCTTCATTCATGACCCTGACGAGGACGAGGTGGAGGAAGTGGTAAACGACGAGGCTCTCGTTGCAGAAGCATTGGACACTGGTAAGGAACCCACAAATGTACTATACCTTCGCCCTTCTGAGTGTATATGTCGTGTTTTTTTTTCAATGCATGCGTGTGACTTGTGACATCTTGGGATAGGTGTGGAGTCCGATGTCTCTGGTGAATCCTCCGACGAGGAGAACCGTGAGCAAGATCCTCTCGTGGATATTCCGCCTAGTGCTACCCTAGCACAAGCACGTCAGGCAGTGAAAGTGCTGGAGAAGTTCACCCAAGACAATGCCGCCACGTTGGGAGACGCGGCGGTTGACACCTTGGGGCGTCTGAATTACGACTTGCAACGGGCATTTATTCCTGCTGGACTGCTACAACGGTCCATGCACTCTTATTTCCAAAGAGTCGTGAGGGATGCACCCACACCTTCTGCAGTACCTTCTGATGAAGAGTTCGATGTGGCTTGTGAGCAGGACCCAACGTATGGGGACATTTGTGGCATGGAAGTGCAGGGAACTAGTGCAGAGGAGCCGGATGCCGAGCTGTCCGCTAGTGATGGGGAAGATGAGATGGAGGTGGCAGGTGGTGCTGGTAAGCAGGATGTTGAGCTATCAGTTAGTGATGGGGAGGATGGGACTCCGCCGGCAAATTGTGCAAAGGAGCAGGTAGCGGATCATTTTTGTCGCATTGATTGTCATTTTTGTCGCAGATCGTTTTGTCGCAGGTACGACATAAATGTCACTGCTGGTCTATTTTGTCGCAGCTGCGACAAAATAGACTTCTAGGGGGTATTTTGTCGCAAAAATTTATCAGAAATTTATTAAAAATTTTCGAAAACAAACCAGTGGTAAAACACACAGACGAATAATAGGTTTATTGTTTCAAACAGGAATTTTGCACAGTGTTAATATGCTCTATTATTACAATATCAGAGCACAATCTTCACGTGAACACTGCAGGATGCAAACAGGAATTTGCTCCGATCCAACATATACTATTATTACAATGTAAAAGCATGTAGCAAGAACGAACAAGCAAACTAAAACTAAATGTGATAGAATTAAACAATTCAACTATCCTAAAGTAGGCAATAACAGTCTTCGAACTCGGCCGACATGCGTGCAGCTCCATCCGGTGCGACAGACGGCGAAACAGAGTTCCTGAGGGCACAGATCTATAAATTAGTACAGGTCAGGATAGTCATCAGGAAAATAGCTCACACATCGTAACTGCAAAAAGGCAATACAAAAAAAAAAAGACAGCATTGCTGACGCCGAAATCCCATGCTATCCTGCAAAAAAACAGCACGCCAGTCAGCAGAGGTGTTGGGAATCGAACCCAACCCGACGGGCAAGATGCCCAACGGGCTCCAAGCACTCCCTCCATAAAAACGAACGAAGTTCGGAAAGGGAGACAGTGCGCCAGTCGCCGACAACGCACGAATTGCTGTAAGCGACTGCACGCTAAAGTGCAGAAATGGGAGTCGGCTTGCAAAATTCCCGAAGGAATTGACGCACTACCAAAGTCAAAACAAAATATTAAAAGGGAGCCAGCAGCCAGGACTTCAGTCGCCGTCGTTTAACGCACAAGATCCTGCAAAACGAAAGCACATCGCGCTCAGAGCATGAGCGTTGGAGATCGGAAGCGCGCAATCCCAGCGTAGAAACAAAGTACAAAAAAAACGGAGCAGGCAGGACTTCAGGAAACAGTGCGCTATTCAGAAACTAATACAGTCAAACAAGAAAACAGAAAACAGCAATACACAGGTCGGTTGGTCGTGGTCGGCGCCTCGGAATGACGGGTTGTCGGCCGCTTAAGGATACTGTAGTTGTTCAAGATGTGACCTACGACGATCGAGTGAGTATCGTATCCCGAGTGGATCTTCTACATTCTAGATCCTTGCGACAGTCTTGCGACTATGCGACACTTCTTGTGACAACCCCAAGATTCGATTTCCAATGCGGATATCTGATCGATCGAGCGAATTTCTGTGTTTTAACTGATCGGGCGGTCGGTCGACGGTCCGATCGATCGGTCGAAAATTAGTTGATGGAGGATTGTGTTGTATTCAAGATCGCTGTGACAACTTAAAGCTCTTGTCTTCGGAACCGTATCCGTTAGCACGCGAGATCCGACAGTCCGATCGTTCGGTCGACGATTCGATCGATCGGTCGAAAATTAGTTGATGTAGGATTGGAGTATATTCAAGATCGCTGCGACAATTTCAAGATCTTATCTTCGGAACGTATCCGTTAGCACGCGAGACCCGACAGTCCGATCGTTCGGTCGACGATTCGATCGATCGGTCGAAAATTAGTTGATGTAGGATTGGAGTATATTCAAGATCGCTGCGACAATTTCAAGATCTTGTCTGCGGAAACGTATCCGTTAGCACGCGAGATCGGACAGTCCGATCGTTCGGTCGACGATTCGATCGATCGGTCGAAAATTAGTTGATGTAGGATTGTGTTGTATTCAAGATCCTTGCGACAACTTGAAGATGCCCTTCTTCAAGCATCTGTCATTTGACTGTCCGATCGTTCGGTCGACGATTCGATCGGGCGGTCGAAAAATAGTCGATGGGGGGATGGTGTATCTTCCAAAGGCGAGTGACGACGCTGAACATCAAAATTTGTGACGTGGAAAATTTTTGAGCAGTTTTGACAGTGTTCCGATGACGATGTCATTTCTACCCCCAACCTTTTTTTGTGAAATCTTGCATCGTCCCTTTAAGGGAACGACTGCCCGTTTCCGGTTTTTTCAGAAGATTCGGAATTTTTGACGTGCGACAGAAAGATTTCTTGCGACAGCGACATAAATGACCATGCATGCGACAAAAAAGACCGGGTTCCGAGCTTGGTGCATGGGAAGATGAGACCCAGCTTCCCGAAACGGTGAGTGTTCCTAGTTATGTAGTTCAGGAAAGCTACACCCAGCGGAATGTGCGGACCATGGGTTATGATGGGCGGGCGCAAAAGTGGTCCCCGGACCAGGACGAGGTAGAATATAGTAGTGAGGAAGAGAGCGCTAGATTTAAGTGAGAATGTATAGTGAGCAATATCTGTGCTACTTAAAATGATACTAAGAGGCGGAATCAAAGCCCGCGTTGTGAAAAGAAAGCACGTGCATAAATAATGGTTAGGATACAAGCGGAATCATACCCCGCTAGGGAAGATACCAATGGGCATAATTAAAGTGACGTGTAGATGGGTCATGCATGATTCGCGGCGACACCCCATAGGGTTTCAGCCAAAATAGCATCCGAACGCGTGCGAATCATGGAAAATGGATTAGACCATCGTTTTCCTCGACATCGAATTGTGTTTAGACACATATATATCATAGTTTTATGTTAAATATATCAATACTTTGAAACCCTAACCCAAATCCCCATTTTAGAGCCCCTCCAGGTGCGATGTGACAATTTCTTGTGCCTATGTGCTTACCGCAAATAATAGGGAAACTTTGCATACATATCGTTATTGCATGGACAAACACAACAATATATTGTTTGTTGGGATAGGATAACTAAAACCCAAAATCTGATACCCATGGGTGTTATGGGTTGTTCCGCAGTATAATGATAAATTATCATTATAGGGGCCTATAATGATAATTATCATTATAAGGCTTAGTAAGTCCTATAATTATATAAGCCTTATAATGATAATTGACCGAGACCACCGCCATTATCATTATAAGGCTTACTGCACTGTATTACAGAACGAACATTGCTTTGCGTCACGCTCTTTTGCGTGACGCTTTTTGGGAGACGTATAGTGTAGTAGTTTACAGCCTAGCTTTGCGTGACGTATAGTGTAGTAGTTTATAGCCTAGCTTTGCGTGACGCTCTTTTGCGTGACGCTCTTTTGCGTGACGCTGGTGCATGGTGGACGAAATCAATTTGCGTCCTTGAGATGAAAGATGCAAACAAAATTTCAATCGCAAATATGTTTGTATATATATTTATATAGGGGGTACGTGAACGTACAGGTGGGGGAAAATCCAAATTCCTCAATTCTAAATTTTGCATTGTTACCATCAAATTGTGAGTGAACGCGGAGGTGCAATAAGGAATGTGGTGAAGTATTGAATAACAAAAGTTTAGAAAAGCAAGTGGCATTGGCAATGAACACAAGGATATTAATTGGGATACTTACAGAATCAAGATATTGCTATGTTGTCCAACCATATTGACACTGTTAATATAAAGGTCAGGGTGAATATAGTTTGGAAGCATAATTGGAATGTAATGTTATCAATTAAATCAAAGTACTGAATAAAGGAATAGTATAGTTGTAATCTCAAATTTAAGGGCACATTAACAATAACAAGCAAGATAAATAGTTGGGACATTTGAAGACATTATTTTGAAGCATTCACCAATTGGCATATTTAATGTCAAGGCTAGGATTTGGAAATTAAGGTTACTTATTAAGAAAATACTCAGCTGAGATTTGAGGGTTGGCAATGTAGCTAGTAAAACTAAAATGTTCCCTATTTGCTACAGGTCATTAAGATATCGAATGCAGGATTCCTCCGTTGACGCCCTTTTCTCGCAACTTCTGGAGAGCGGGAGGAATGTTTGTTTGAAGATGTGGGAACTCTTGGATCTTTGCATCCAATGATGTGATAGCAAGTCTTCTGACCCTCAGCTCTTCAACACGAAGTGATTTCAGGAAGTTATCCTGATATATTGCATGTCCTCCGAAGTGAGGTCCAAAGAGAGGATTGTTGTGTTTGTCAGTACGAAACGATTTGAAAAAAGGCAGTGCACTGCTAGGTGTGGCTGACATGTTTGAACCTGCCAAGCGGTATGATACAATCTGATTTTGTAGGATGTGAGTGAGGTTGCCATCCCTCCAGATTACAGCATACAATTGCTCGTTGACGACACGCTTGAGGTCAAGACTATCTCTGAGGGCTCTGGCTTGCTGAATTGTTGAAAGCTTAGAGAACGGTATGACCACACCAAAAGCCGGAATGTCTCTGGCGCCACCTGTAAACCAAAGGAGCAAAATAGAAGGATATCAAGGTAACATGGTTAATGTGATGTCAAGGATGGGAATTGTTAGATGGAAACAAATCACAAAATCGAAAATAACAAACTCACCTTCAGAGAAAAACATGCGAATCGTTTGCCCTTCATATCCGACTGGAATTGGGTGCCCAGCTGGGTTTTGCGAAGTGTGAGGATGTTGAGCAAGTAGAGTTTCAATCTCTTTTGGTGCATGGTACCTGTTGATGGATGAATGAGATAAGTGATTGCATATTAATAAATACAAAACTAGGCGAATGATAATAGCTAAGAGAAATTTACCTTAAGGGTCCAACGCCAATGTCCTTCTTGAGGAATAATGACATCGGTCTAGGTTTTTTGGCCAATCTCATAGGAATAGATGGTTTGCCGAGTCTTCGATTCTCTTTATTCTTTGCTGAATGTGCATTTTTTTTGCAGCGGAAGAGCAAACTGGTGTTGATCGCTGCCGTGTTTTTCATGATATGGAAGAAGTAGCACCTGAAAGCAAAAAATGATCAAGATTGAGTTTGATAAACAATGTGAAAATGAAAGACAAGGCAATTTGGAATAATATGTTAGTGAGCATACCTCACCCGCAATGGTTGGTGGCTTCACCCCCAGCAAGTCAGGATGGATATTGATGTTGAATGAGGTGCATGTTTTTTACTCCTTTAAGCCATCTACCAACACCAAAGTCCCGAAAGCTCGATACGAAGTATTAGTCCTTGCAGAGCTTCGTGCAAAGGGCTTGTTAAAACCCTCAGGTGCAAGCGGATTGCCATCAGCAATAGACGCGCTGACAATAGCCAGTTCTGTTGCAATGAGTTGTCGATGTGCAGCAAGTGCAAGGAGACGGACATCTACTGAAGCCACTTCATTGGCCATCCGAGTGCTATTGTTACCAGCTCTGCAAGCGCGAGATGTCGTGTTTAAGCACTCAACAGCATGCCTTGGTCCAGCACCTGTCGACCTCCCCAAACAAAATTAAACAACAGGCCGTATGGATGGAGTATTAGTCAATATAGACTTTCAATGTAACAATCCAAGATTTAAAAAATTATTCACATTGCAGGGACATGAATCAGGAGTGCATTTGAAGCCAAGCTTGAAACAACTTACCAGGGAATGCTCTGTTGAGTGTTTTCTCATGCCCAAGTAGTTCCAACAAGGTCATGTCAGCAAAGGTATCATCGTATGAGATGGTTGAGTCCTCGTTTTGAGTAAGTCCGATTAGCATACACACGTGGTCCACTGGACTTGTGAGTGGATCCAGTCGAACTGGCCAGAGGTTTTTTACTGTGCACTCTTCCTGGTTGTCCTTGGTGTCCCATATTCTCAGGTTAGCCTCATTATCCCAGAGATGTACCTGTGAAGTCAAATTGTTGAATGAGTGGCAAATTAGTTGTTACAGTATTTGATTATATTAAGCCGAGTAGTATATGGAAGCTGATTAGAACATGGTCAACAGCTGTAATGAACACAGTATGACACATATTGGTCCAACGATATTAATACTCTTAGAGCATATCACAGGTGGTCTAGCTGAATGAAAACAGTCAATGCATGACAATAAACACGGTTAGTGTAGACACGTGGAATGATTGGTGGGCACATCGATTGGCATGCTTGAGTGCAAAACGACTACCAACCTGACTCAATGGGTTGTGTTAGGAGTGAGTGTTGAGTTATTAAACTACAACTCACCTTGAGAGGGCGCTCCTGCCAACTTTCATATGGCACAATTAATGGTTCATCAAATTTTCGTACATTTATTCGTACATTAAGAGTGTCAGAGGCGCGGGTGCTTGCGAAGCAAATAATCCCACTGCCGTCTACGAAATTGATACTGTAAACAGCTCTGGTGGTTTCAGGATCTGTACACAACAGTACAAAACATTAGTTTATTCGATGATGATAGTGACAAACTTGAAATTGAAATCAAGGACGTGATTGAAGGAATACCTTGTTCGTTGTAAAATGGATATACATTATTCATGGCGTACTCGACATTTGGCTGGTAGGTTAAATGGCCAGATGTGCCAAGTCCAAGTAGCAGTACCCTTGAATCCAGAGTAATATCGGACCACCTTCGACGTGGTGGTGTATCGTTGTGCGCTATTAAAAGACCAAGTTTCTTCCCAAGAATTTGAGTAGAGGACATGTACACAGGATTTGCATTCACCCATTCGTTGAGGAGATCGAACTCAGTGACGAGACAAGGACCTCCCTTCCTTATCTTTCCTTTGGTGGATATTGTCGCTCGATCGCCAAGGGCCTGGAAGTTCTGGATACGTACGTTGGCCTTGGTCACCAAAAGTGGGTCTAAGACATTTAAAGCTTGGGCTTGTATCTCTGATTCCTCAGGCATTATCAGCACTCAACGTTGACAAGGATACTGCACATACTGCACACCATAAAGCACAATGACAAAATTAGAAGGTTGTAAATAAATGATAAAATTCAAGTGAACATATCGGTAATAATATTAATGGTAATTTAGTTGAATTCACTCACCTATAAGATAATGGGCTTCAAATTATTGAATGAATTGCGGCAATTTACCGGCAAGTCATCATTCCACCATCGTTGATCCCGATAAGCGAGGACATGTTATCTAGTAGGGCTTGGTGAGCCCTACTGATCACAAGACAAGCTTGCTGTATGTCCATCCTTTACCACAGGAAGACGTGTGGGCTTTCCTCATCCACAAGAACGCTGGTGGGCCTCGGACAGGTGCTTAAGCACTCATCCAAAAACAGGCTTGATGGGCCAACAATGTATAAAATGGTGGGGGTCCACCACACAAAGTGGGTGGACAATCCTCATCCACATAGTGGCTTATCCTCATCCACAGGATAGTTAGTGGGCCATCTTTATCTCCAAGACTGGCTTGTTGGTCATCCTTTACCACAGGAAGACGTGTGGGCCTCCTCATCCACAGGAACGCTGGTGGGCCTTTGGACAGGTGCTTAAGCCCTATCCAAAAACAGGCTTGATGGGCCAACAATGTATAAAATGGTGGGGGTCCACCACACAAAGTGGGTGGACAATCCTCATCCACATAGTGGCTTATCCTCATCCACAGGATAGTTAGTGGGCCATCTTTATCTCCAAGACTGGCTTGTTGGTCATCCTTTACCATAGGAAGACGTGTGGGCCTCCTCATCCACAGAACGCTGGTGGGCCTTTAGACAGGTGCTTAAGCCCTATCCAAAAACAGGCTTGATGGGCCAACAATGTATAAAATGGTGGGGGTCCACCACACCACGAGCTGTTGAGGGCACTGTGCATGGACCTCTTTCCAAGGGGTAGTGCACTGTTTATGGACCTCTTCATGGTGTAATGCACTGGCATGGACCTCTTTATTTTTGGGGGTTATGGAAATTGTATCCACATGGAACTTTTTTGGGTAACATTGGAAAGTTAAAAGTGAGTACGATGATGGTTGAATTACGGCAGCATAACAAGCTAGCCTAAAAATCTGATTTGATACTTGACGCCTGACCCGTAGCTCAGCACAGGTTCCAGCATCAGCGTGGGTTATGGGTACAACGGGTTTTCTAGCTGATTTCTAACAGGTCCGAATTTCTTAATCACGAGACGTGTTTTGAACAAGCACACGCTTGTCTCTGAGGTGCCACTTGCTCGATAAAACAATCATTTTCCTTACCAACACTTGAGCTAGAAAAAGTGTGTATGGGAGAAAGTCTAATCTCTTACAGAAGCTCTCAGCACTATTCCAATATTTGAAACAGGCATTCTTCACGCATGTTTACACCATCCATCGCGCTTTCAAAACGAACGGACAGCTAACGGCAGCATAACAAGCTTTTAGGGAGTGCTCGTACCGACTATCAAAATTCCCGCCAGTTGCGCCCCAGTTTTCTGGCAAAATCCGTTAAAACTTGCAACCCAAGAGCCCTGCTTGTCTGCGAAACGAAATCATTATAGAAAGTGAGACTTCGGGCTAAGGTCGATCCGAACGATCCAAGGTTGCAAGCAACGGAGTTACAATCAAATCGAAAGGACGCCTTTGTAGACTAGGAAGACTTATTAAGCACCGGTGACTCGAATAAGCACCCAAGTCACCCCCCAACTATCAGATCGAACACCGCACACTGTACTTTATGTAACAACTGAAACTTACTGCAGCAAAGAAAGTTCAGCCCAGGGCGAAAGAATAATGCCATCAAACTTACTTTCAGCCACCTCTTCAGAGCTACGCGAGTAGGTCCGTCAGTGTGCGTCACTATATGCGTCACCTGTCATATCAGTCATATCGGGCGAAATAACTTTTCCCTCTGAAATGTTGGTGGAAAGTGCAATATGCTTAAGCCACGTTGGAAAGTGATAATAGTACGATGATGATCGAATTACGGCAGCATAGCAAGCATCTAGGGAGTGATTCGTACCGTTCTATCAACATGTGTTGCCAGTTGCGCCCCAGTTTTCTTACAAAATCTTCTAAAACTTGCACCCGCTCTTCACATGGGCCCGACAGTAGAAGTCGCTTTCCGCAAGAGCAGCGCCCAGCACGAGTTTCCAAGTTTCTTCCGCAGTGAGTGTAGTTTTCAAGGAGTCTTTGCTGCTGAGTTTCAACTTTTCGGGTCACCTAGCAGATTGGTTGAGCGCACTCCGCTACACTGAAAAAGTTATCGATTTTTTTCGGTAAATGGCAGCTAATTAGCCGTAACATTCTTGGAGCGGTGGTGTGCTTGGGAGTTACGTTTAGAAAATATCAGGCCGGCAGACCGACTGCCACCAACGGGAAATAAAACGGATGACAGCTAATCTAAAGAATATGACGTCGATCGAATCTGATTGATGTAATATTGCACGCAATTGTAAATATTAAATGACCGTTAGAAGTACAATAAGAAATGACGTTTCATTTACGAGTTCAATCAAAATTACAACCCTACAAATCTATACGATAGCAACTTTTACATTAACAGTGCAGAAATATTAAAACGAAACATTTTCAATTGTTTTTTCTTTACAAACAAGATTTACGACCAAATAAGACACGATTAAATGATGTATTGTCAACTACTTTTGCTAACAAGAGATACTATACTACTAGTCTAGTTCTGTTTTGCCTTGGTCTTTTTCGCTTTCTTAGGTGCAGTTACAGCTAGAATGCTAGCATGTTCAGCAGGTTCAACTGCGCCAGGAGCTGCTTCCATGTTCACGATCGCGCCATTAGGTTCTTCGGTGTAAGCAGTTGCTTCACTCTTAGGATCGACTGCAGTTTCAACAGCGCCAACGCCAGCGCCAGTTTCGCCAGCGCCAAGTTCTGCCATTGCAACATCGCCAGTAGGTGCTTCTTCAGTAGGTGCTTCTTCAGTAGGTGCAATAGTAAGTGCAACAGTAGGTACTTGGCCAGTAGGTGCAATATCGCCAGCACCAGCAGGGACTTCTTCAGGAATGGGATCGCCAACATCGCCAACGGGTGGTGCAACCATGGTAACATGCATGGTTGCAACACTTGTAGGTGCCTCGCTTGCGCCAGCGCACGAAGCACCTGCACAATCAAGCACAACAACGAAACATTTTTAGTAAATATACAACAGAATTATTCAGTTCAGAGCCACATTGAAGCCAACAGACAAATAGACAATCAAAATTTACCTGCGCCATCAGGAAAAGGCAAGGCGACCTTGGCTTTGCCCTTGCCCTTGCGCCTTTTTGGTGGTGGGGGAGGAGGGGTCACGTAATCTTCGTCCTCACTATCGCTGTCGATAGTGAGAACCTGGCGATTGCTGGAGGTTGAAGGTAGCCCCCATTCTTTGATAAAATAATGGGACAGGTCCTTGGTGACCTCCACAATGGCCTCCAGAGTCTGGACAGCGCCAGAGATGTCCGCGATGTTTCTGGACAGCTCGTACTGCGAAGCCAAGCTCAAGTTATAAAAGGTCTCAGAGGACATGTAGATGTCGTACAACTTGCCCACCTCCACGTGTTCCAGTAGAGGAGCTATGTCCTGTAGGGTTGCTCCAGCCATGAGCCTCCACCCAGTGGCCATGAGTACGTCGTCAGGGGCATCTCTAAAGGTGACTGAGACCACTGGCTGCTTATCTTTGGTACGTGATAAGCTGCGTGATTTGCTTTCGCATATAGCAAAAACACGAAATTTAAGACCGGATAGGTCCTCATCGTTCTCAAACTTACTTTTCAGGGTGCCAAACCATGTTTTGGAAAATTGAGACATGTTGAAGTTAAAGTTGCTTTGATGTATATTTTGAATTCAGAAATGATAACAATAAGAGTCGTTGGTAATTTATATGTTGATACATAGGGGCACTGTCACAAATTTAGATGAATGCGTGTGGCCATAATGATCGCCAAATGTCGTCATCAAAGCATGCCAGTTGTCAAATGTGTTACATTTGTAGCGTATCAACAATTATTTGCATTTTATATCAATTTGATGGTTGAAATTACTTTGAGCAAACTCTGATTTCATCAATTATTCATGTATCAATCGATGTGATTGGTCAAACAAATATGTTTCATCTTTCAAACCAAAGATGAAACGAAATTGTTCATCTTTCAAATCTCAAGCTGATTTCATAGTAATATGTTGTCAGTCGCAATTGGTGAACGAACAAATCAAATCAAATTGTGTTGTATTATTCAAATCTCAAGATAGTTGTGATTCATTGTTTAAATATTCGATCATATTTGATAATTGATTGGTTGTAAATTTTGATGTGAAATTTGTCTTAGATATCGTGGTGGTCTATGGTTATTAGACACTGAGAGGCCCACATGTAGACAGAAGTCAGAAGCGATTGTGTTGTGGTTGAAGTGTAATGCGGGGCGAGGGGAGGGGGTGGTCGTTAGGGGTGTGACATCGAATAGTGGGGGACTTATTGGTGTGGGGTTGATACAAGGTGTGTCAGAACAAAGAAAGAAAATGATGGATCGTGACTATGAATAAACCGGGTGACTAAATAAACACGGTGACGTGCGGTAAGCGGGTAACTAGATCGCGGCGGTTATAAGATATAGGTTCGTGCACCCAAGCCCCACCCAATTGTGATCGAGGCATGCGATGGCATAGACCGGGGCTCCGCCCCCCCCTCCCCTCCTCCCCGACCAAACACCCAGCATCCAACACCCCCCAACACATTTCAGTCCAGTGGGGAGAGGGCGAAGCCCCCCCTCCTCTCCCCCCAAAAATAAAAATGTAATGCGGTAAGCGGCCATGGGCCCAGCTCATACGGTTCGACGTTCATGACAGTGTCATCAACCTTCATTCTCGCAGATTTGCGTGTCACTGAGTCTCAATTCTCATGTCTGATGTGTCCTTGGCGACCACATCCAAATATTTAAAGAGGCTTTATATTATAGATTATTTATTTTAAATCTATTATAATAAGCGTGACAGATCAAACAGCGACGCATGACGCTGACGATGATTATCGAAAAGCGTCATGCATGATGACAGCGAACGAAAGCGTCATGCATGATGACAACGATCAAGAAGCGTCTACACGATGA
>LGRX02019900.1:0-24354 GCA_001247695.2 Cymbomonas tetramitiformis | reverse complement strand
GGGCACGAAGTAGCTTGGATAACTCCTCCCCGTAGGAGAAGGCGAAGTCGAGCTTGTCCGTGAACTCTTCCCGTTGGGAAGCCCGAACCGGGGTGGAGACCCAGGCATCGCAGTTGGCGTAGAGGAAACATGTTAGGCCACACTTACACCAATATGACGAACTCATCTTCGAGGAACCCATGGGCGCAGGCTTGATTCTATCTTATCAGCGATCGTTATCCAAGATAGCTAACCTGCACGACACTGCTGAGCGTGTTTGTGAAAAAAAAACATGCACTTGAGATCTTGAGCTTTGCAGCTCCATATTTTTCTGAAAAAACAATGATTGCCCGTTTTGGTTGCTCCGAACATGCTTATCGAGCTGCACTCGTTCACGCTGCGCACAACGGTTCTGGGGCATACGTTCCCAATAAGCCAAAACAGATTTATGCTAGTCGACTTGCACCTGCTACTTTACAACACTTCGCCACTTTTAAGGAACGTCCGGATGTGGTGAAGCCAGTTGCTCTGACAAGACCACGGTGGGAAAATGGCAGCTCGAAGACACCACCGCCAGTTTATTTCGAAAGTATGTCCGCGAGTGTGATATGCTCGGTGTTTTAGCAGTCTCAGTGAGTGTTTTTGAACGTGTTTTCAATAGAGGGGAATACATAAATAAAACCGCCAGAGCGTGTGTATGCCACCAAGATCTGCATTACGGCGTTGAAAACTTTGCCAACCTCCAGGCACTGATTACGGAGATGTGTGAACTGCTTTCTGCTGCGGCTTCGGACACGCCTTGCTCAGTTAATGATGACAGGCCGATTTACCCAGGTGTGAAGTATTTTTCAAAGCGGGCATTAGCGGGTGTGCAGGCAGCTCTGTTGTCGCGGGTGGACCAGTTACACACATATTTTCGGACCGACTTCAACGTGCACGTCCAGCCAGACTCAGTATGTGCCACCCACTGTATGAGACACGCGTTATCCCATGCCACGAACCCATGGCTACTGCCCCGCAGTCCTTGTGGTAGGACCAAATCGACGATTTGGTCCTACCACGAGGACCATTGTTCCGATAATTTAATCGGCCATCTCCCGTGATTTGTGGTGTCTAACCAATGAAAGGTGGTATATATAGGTCCTATATTAATTTATTTGAACGCTGTTTTGGCCTATATCCATCCCATATATCCATGACGAACGCATTTCAAACCTCAACACTCAAAATTTATAAAATGGATTTTTTGGAACATTCAAAATGTGGCAAATTAGTGACTCATCTTCAATAATTTTTTACCAATCATATATCAACACTACACCTGCGCGGATACCATCAAATTGAACCTATACATATGTCCCAATCATATTTGGGCGGTAGGCCCGGTTGGAATGCATATATTGGCTCGTTGGCTCGTTGGCTTCCCCTCTAATATATTGGCTCGTTGGTTTCCCCCCCAAAACAGTGGTCACGCGAGCTGACCCGCCAGCCATCATAATTGCTTGCTAGAGGGCATATATCGCAAGGCTGGGGTGTGCGGCACATTAAATCTTCAAGTATATGTATTGCGAATTTCTGAAAGTCTAACATCATCCAAATATCTTATTTTTCGACTGGCGTGTACATTTTAGAATGGATGAATGCCAATTTCTAAAGTCCGAAATTCACTAAATTCGGAATTTGCATTGTGTTGAACATGCGCCATGCTGAAATAGAGCGGAAATGATGATGAGGGTGCGAAGTAACCGATTCAGTTATCTTATTTGGTCATAAACTCAAGATGTATAACCATGAGCATCACCGTGAGCCCCCCATGTGACTCCTAATACTCAAAATAACGGGGTCCTTGTGGTAGGACCACCATTTTCTTCAAGCTTTTGGCGAAATTACACCCCTAAAGCGTGTCGTTCAACCACACACCTAAAGTCTCATGGGGGCCGCCGCTATAAGAAATAAAATTCATTTACCTCATAAATATCATGTGCAAATGTTGCCTGTGCCTCAATTAGTCGATTTAGTGATCGAAACCGCAATTGCCCATTGGTCCTTGTGGTAGGACCATGAATTTGGGTAGTAGCCACCCACAGTTTCAAAGCCCGTGTAACCATGAACACGTTATGTGTTGCCCCGAGTGCAACGAGTCAGTATATCTTTTCGAAGATGTGCACGCTCTGCTTTCAGTGACGAAAAGTTTGAACTCAGTTTTGGAAGAGGATGCTAACAGACTTGCCTACGTTTTGGAGGAATGTGAGAGTTATTTTCACAGATATGTCGGACACCGCGTCCGCACTATTCATCAGAACGCGGTGCCTGGCTTGGAAATCTGTGAGATGGGGTTTACAGAGTGCTATGCCATAATCGATTATATGAATAAGTGGTTGCCGCACAAAGCCTTCTCGACGACCAGCGATGCATTTGGGCAATCCGGAGAATCGCTCTATGGTGCCACAATATACACACGCGCTATCCCTGAGTGGGTTAGAGCCAAAATAGGCAGTGGAGAGGGACTCATTGTCAGACCTGGTAAGCGTTCGATGGAAACGAGCACGGAACGACGGCTAGGCAAGGCACAGAAGAGGGCTGAGCTTAAGAACCGCATCCAAGCTGGGCATGAGAAGAACGCGCAGGCTGTTTTGGAGATCCGAACAAGTGCAGGTGTATGTTGTCAGGTTGGTTGCAAAAGGAGAGGCCGCCCCTTTTTAACTATGAAGGGATTCGAACAACACGAGTTGATATGTTCCCCCCCCACCCCCTCCTCCACCACCTCCACCGCTGCTTGCCACGGAGAACTCAAAACGAACATGGACCCCGAGCATTATTGGTAGCCAACTGCCTATTCTACTAATCTTACGGGGGGTTAACCCGCCGTAAGAGGAATTTTCGGCGGCCTCTAGTGGTGGCGTTATGAGGTCTACGGTGTCAAACCTATCGATTTTCAGACAGTTTATGAGTTGAATGAAAGCTGAGGAACATACTATGGATGGATGCGATGTGCCCCATGTGTGTAATGCGCTCGCGAAGTGGGGGGGTGTAGCGGGTTCCGATCATATAGGCTTACGGTGGGTTACCACATAATTTGGTATATTGGTAGATATGTGGCCTTCCTCGATGGCCCTTTGGAAAATTGGAGACCCATGTTGTCAAGTTCTCGAGCTGCTCTTTCTGTAGTGTCTTGTCAAAATTTTCATTCGAGGTCATCTTGACCCTCAAAATATCAAGCGAAGTGAGGGTGGTATGACGGTTTATTACGCTACATGACACGATTTATATGCGATAATTGGTTTGCCGGTTTGGGTTTGGGGTTTCAGGTTAACAAACCCGGATACATCCGATATAATTCTTCGCGGATGCCTCTTGGGAGTATCTAAAGTCATCCTGCCACCATGAACATGACCAGGGGGTCAGTTTAGGGGCTGAAATAATCGTTTTACTTAGGGTTGGGTAACCCACCATAAGGGGTCCTTACGGTGTGTAAACCCACCTTTCGTAGAATAGGCACAACCAGTGCTATCCGATCTATTGCACCAGGACACTCAGGAAGATTATCGCACGTTTCTCATCGATTCATAAGACATCGACTTGGAGTATTTGGCACGGGGAATAGAGATACGTGAGAGTATGCCAGGTGCCTGCTTTCGACAGTTTAGCGTGGTGCAGGCGAGAAAACGGTGCGCGGTATGGAAAGCAGGCTTTGCTTCCAAACCAAAAACTGTTGCTCAGAAAAAAACTCCGGAGCAAATAAGCATGCTTGAAAAGTTTTATCAGGACGGGCTTCTCATAGGCCCAGGTAGAATTTGCCGCACGGCTGATAAGGATGTTTTGGTCGTAGTTAACTCGGCCTCTGCTTTCGATAAACAACTGAAGCTTGAGCAGATCACGAGTTGGTTCTCACAAAGGCATTCCAAGCAGGTCACAACGAGGCAAAATACCGTTGTGAATAATACGGTGGATGCATCCTTAGCTGCTCGTGCCGTCGGTGCAAGTGAGGAGAGCGCGGTGCCTGCAGCTTCAGTTGTCACTGAAGCCACCGCCATCCCGGCCAGTGTCCCACCGGCTTAGAGATTGGGAAAGCGTGCCCTTGCCGCGATTGCCAAGCGACAAGCCCTCACTAAGTTAGGCGTGGAAGCCTTGGAAAAAATAAAAGAATGTAGTGATCGAGCTAGTCGTGAGAGCATGGTAACAAAATTTTTTTAGGTTGACTCACTGCAAGGTTTGCTTCTGGTTTTGAAAAGTGATGATACTTACACTGTGCCTGTTGCAAGAAAGGAGGCACACGTGCAATCTGTTTTGGCACTTTTATGCGCAGTTCCCTTTCCTGGATATCCGAGATTCTTGCTGCAGAATCTGAGGCAAGTCTTGAGCCTGACGCTAATAAAGAGACCGACTCTTAAGGGCTGAGCTATGCAAGCCCTGTTATAATATTCAATATTATCAATAATCACTGTGCAGTTGAACAGCTTACAGAAGTGAACGTATGTGCGGGTTTGTGAGTGCAGTCTATGAATCCAGAACTGCTGAAGCACAACGCTTCCTCACTCAAGTACCTACGTCTCCCATCATCTTAGATGGTACCGCCATTGGGTTGTGAACCCGAGACGTAGGTTGAACGACCAGCATTGTATAAACGACTAGTTCGTTCGTGCTGTGCATGCATGTTCCGTGCATGCTAAAGCGAAAGATGGTTCTTGAAGAATCGACAAGATGTATCTTTGCTCTATCATCTTCGAGTTCGGAGTACGAACTCTCGATGACAGGGATGCCTGATGATGTGACATAATCATCTGGCGACATGTACAGTCATCGTCGACCGTACTGACGACTGTCATAAATGTATGACGCGACTCGACCTGTACAGTCATGATCGACCATACTGTCGACTGTCATAATAATATATGACATGACATGACATGACATAACATGGTATGACACGTATGACATGTATGACACATATGTCATCGGTCATAACCCTGACAGATCTCCCCTCTTAAGAGAGTTGTGACCTCACAACGGGCATACCTTTGTATATGTCTTTGATGTCTTTGTTGTTGTCGCTTCTTGCTGGTACCAGTCTTCTTACACCGATTTGAGGCGTCCCTCATGGTGTTTTTAGGTTATTGGGGGGAACTGAGTCCACTTTAGTCCCTCACCTTAGGCATTTAGCCATACAGTCCTTAGGATGTAGCCCACCTTTCCGGAAATCGTATCGTTGAGTGACGTTCCAAGGTTCAATGAAGAGCGTTTTCGCGATACAATCCTACGCTGGATTACTGATTGATCCACACGTTATCATGTATGTGCTAGACGATTCAAAGCATCCGAAGTCTACGTTACGGATTATTTGCGCTAGCCGTCGTCGCCTTTGCGCGATCGATGATCCCACGATTATAACGAATTATATTCGAACGATTCTCGGCCTAATATAGTGCACCCAACTCTTCCTCCCCTCCTTAAGCTACTTTGGAGGATCCTAGGCGGTGATGGGGAGCCCGATTTCGATAATAAACGAACAAAGGGGCTTGTTTTAATGCAAACGGAGCGGCCCTGCTTAACGGAATTGGACTTATAATCCTTTACCGGTCTGCTCAACTCCTCAATATTTTGTCCAGTACGCACGCTTTGACGAACATCTATCGCGATGAGTGAGAATGGATTCGCCACGTACTAATGTGAAATTCGTTTTAGTTATGTGTGTCAAGCATAACTCAGGATCACAACTCCGTCCACCTCAGTTATCCGGTAGCGCGGATTTACTGGCCACAGAATCCGATGACAAACCACGGTCTTGGCAAAGGTAGCATTTAGCAGTTTTTATTTATCCACAGATATGATATCTCGCATGTGTGCGTATCTGTGCAAGGGTATGATTTTGAACAAGGCTCACTACACCTTTAGCAAGGAAGGATCAATTCCTGCTCCTGTCATATCAATTTGATGCAGGGTAAAAAAATGTTAGGGATATAACCCTGCAGTTCTCGGGTTGCAGCCCATTGCACCGAAGGTGCGTCGCAGTCTTTGGGATGCAGCCCTGCAGTTCTTGGGATGCAGCCCTGCAGTTCTTGGGATGCAGCCCTGATATATATACGTGACCGATGGACGAAAACCTCTTGGGTACATGTTTCCACGGCCTGATTATAATTCGGTCGGCAATTATTGGCAAAAGTCATCGCCGATCAGCCTTTGACTCAGAAGCCACAATTTATAGAAGCTGCGACCTATTGTAACCATATGCGGCAATTATGCCTTCAGCATACGTAGACAATATGATTATATGGAACTTATAATCCCACTTAAGTTGCATCATGATAAATTTATCCAGGTGTTAACAAGTGTTCAGGATTTGATAAGGGGTTGACGCCCCACAAGCCAAAGGTCACTGTCTCATAAGGCTCGCCTCAAATGTGCGGCTTTGAGGATTAGCGTCCTGGCGAGACACAGTCATGATGCTTCCTAGTCCAAAGAGTTGGAAATGAGAATGCTCAAGATATCCGAAGACAGGAAGGCTTTTGGTTGGCCAGTGTTACTGTCAAGATGCTTAATTTTGATGGAATGGCATTCGGATACAAACTGTGTAACCATGCATGTGATTTATGCATTGGTATATGACTTTGATGAATTGTCTCTTGTCATGAACCTGGAAGGAATGACGGGCAAATAGCTAGAGTGGCGAGTACTCACTCGGCTTTGCTGTTATGGAATTCGATGCCTGATGGCACAACTAGCAATCCTTTGCTCAGATGCTTTCCTTAAGACATTGGCAACAACTTGTGTGCCAGCTTCTCTAGATTTGAGGAGAAACCATGGATCAACAATTTATCAATCAAAACACATGTATCAAGGTTGATTCATCAAATCCTTCAACTCTTGAATTTTCGACAATCAGCATCTCAGGCTGTTGACGTCAAAGTGATGGTCATAAGCTTACAATATAGCTTATTCACATTTGAAAAACCATCGTTCTCCTATGTCAGTGCCCTTCATATAAATGATAGAGTCGGAGAAATATGCATCTATGATTTCTTCATAATGAACTTCATGTGTTAGTAAGTCAAATAAGACTTCGTTTGATGTTTCAATCGGCATGATGTACCGTGTCATCAACTTAATGGCTGCTATACACAGATGCTGGAACTTTTGAAAATTTTCCAAGCAAATCACAATGATGTAAATCAATTTGTGGCAGCTGTATGAAAATGAATGAATCTATACTCTTCCTCCCCTCGCAAGAGAGATGTATCAAACCAATCAGATGGTGATGGAGGATGTTATTCAATCATTATGTTATGTGAAAAATGGTTTGATAGAAAATCAGACTGAGATTACTCATCGAATGCTTTAGAGGTAACAATGTCAATATGAACATTGATTTTTCTACGTCATATTGACAATATGCCTGACGTTTTTGAATGTGGCAAATGCCAGATGATGTCAAATGCAGTCGTTGGGTTGCAGCCCACAGTCCTTGTCAGTTCAGGGTTACTATAGTGTACCTAACTTAGACAATGGTTCTGGATAATGATTGTCATGATGAACAAAGAAATCAGTATCGAAGCTAATGGAGAGTCAATCAAGAAGTGTCCGTAATGACAACAACTTACTACGAGTTGTATTTTCGTAGTTGATGGATGGCTGACATGTCATTTCATTATGAATAGAACATGGCATTGCTTAGTGATATGTGTATATTCTTCAGCACATGATCACTTATCTCAATGGTGCCCATTTTATTTTTGGGCAAACACTATTCAGAGACTTGTTATGATAAAGAAGTATGAATGGTGAATGTGTCATTTCAATCCGATAGAATTGTGACTTGTTTTATGACTATAAAATTTCTGTCACTTTCCAGAATGAGGATGAACTGTGTTTGGAGACCGTATGCAGATTGCGGGTTTTCCAAGACTTCGTGGCCTAATGGATGAGGCAACAAATTTCTAAACATTCCAGAATGAACTTTCAAAGAGTTTTCATTTCTTAATGAAGCATGCTTGTCTTATGTGCCAGAATGATATGAACCACAAGTATGATGTCAATCTATATGTGGATGGTTTATACCATTATATGCTATTCCACAATAAGATAGTGATGTCAGAATGAAAACTTTGGACAGTTGCAACTCAGTACATACCTGAGTGCATTCAAATCCACTTGTTTGCTCAGAATCTGAATTTAATGTACTTTCTATATGCACAGGATAGAACATATTTTCTATGTGATTTTGGATTCAGGAACTAGAGTCAATGAAAAACTCCTTTCCTATTTCAGAGGATGAAACCTTTATTCCCTTAGGTGCAATACCTTATCTTAAGGAATAGTCATTTTCAATACAAATTTCAATCGATTTTTTCAAATCTGTCTGTCACTTTTATGATGATCAGATTGGTCAACTTTACAGCATAACCATTCCCCTCGCTGAAGGAGATGACTCCCATTATAGGGCGGTATATTGGCTGTTTTCTTGACACATGGAAAACATGAGTAACTCTTGCAGAATGTTGGGATAAACATCCTGGATTAGCTGTGCTTGATCGCTCTATGCCCAAGAATGACCGAAGAGATTGCTTGCCATTTTTCAGCCATATAGCATGGAGGCTGCTTAACAACGGTTGGGTCATAAGCTGGATAGCTATGTCAGCTATTTTGGAGGCTGAATAGCCATGATTGCACAGACTCTGTCTTTTATGATGAATAAACCTCTAAGAAATGGTGTCTGAAAAACCAATTGACAACAACTCAACCTTTTGGTATGATGCAGAGCTGATGATCTTTGTTGCACTTCAATTGTTTAATGTGCACTAATGAAATGTCTCGTGATATATAATCTCACAGAATAGGCTTTGCTCAATGGCGATATGATCAGATATGTAATGATCAATGAAGACAAGATGGTTGGTATGGCTCATTCAGTAGGCATAATTACCTCAAAGAGATGCCAATACACGGATACATATCAAGACATAAGGGCAATAGGCTTATTGTATAGCCTTCAAGGCAGCTAGCATTTATGCTGCATTGGTCAGCTCAGTGGCTTCGACCTTCTAGGTGTTATACTCAGGCCGTGGCCTGCATATTGCATTGAGTAATCTTGACACCTTTAATGATCCAATCAGATGATATGTATGAAATATCAAGAATGGTTGCCCCTTTCAATGATCATCGGTGGCAGAGGCTATAGTGCTTGCACCGTGTCAATATACAATTCTAGTCTGGATACATGTTAGACCAGATGTATACAATGTCTAGGTCTTCAAAATCAAGCTCATATGTATGTCATGGCTGATGTATGTGTCAACTTTCATGGAGTTCTGCATGGTTTGACTGTATACAGTAAAGCTTACCAAAACAAAAACAATGATGCAACTTAATTGTTTTATTATTTGTCTTTATTATTATTTGGTTTTTAGTTGTATGTCTAGCTTACCATCTTCCCCCCTCAAGGAAGTGTATTGCTAGGCGGTTGTCAAGCGCCGTTCAAATACAACAGAGGTCCGACCTCTATGTGATGACGTGGAAGCTTTCTATGAAGCTGGATAGCAGTTCTCGGGTTGCAGCCCATTGCACCAAAGGTGCATCGCAGTTTTTGGGATGCAGCCCGAATTCACGTCATCAGCGTGGGTCATATAGTGCCCATGCATGTGCTGTATAAAATACAACACTACCCTTCAGCAGCGAAGTGGTTTGCTATTACCATCATCGTATGCTGTGGGATATCAATATATGATCAGAGAGCATGGATATATATATATATGTACCATGTTTGTTAATATCGGAGAGACTATGTCTTCTTTAAAATCCTCATGACTATATGTATAATGGTGGTATACAGATGTCAACACCTTCTCTCTGAGTGATTCATTGATTTCAGATGTGATGTCGTGGCAAAAAATATATGTCCACGTCATTGGCACGAGTCATGTTGTCCATGCATACACGATCTTAGCGCAGGTCACAATACAGTGCCCGAGCATACGCGATTTTAGCGTAGGTCACATTGTGCCTCCATTTATTACATCTGAGAATATATGTTACTCATCTTTGTGAGTCTAGACAGCATTGTGCTGATTGCAATGCTTTCTCTGGTGACTTATATATCACAGATTATACCAATGTGGTGATCAGTCCAGTGCAATATTTTGTCACCGGAATGTACAGGGATTGTGAATGATTGCAATCCAGCCGGAGAATAATCTCAACAGCTTATTCTGTACTAATGAATTCATCGGAGTTATACTCATTCGACGATTCAAAACCCATGTCATTTGTAGTAATGACAACTCACATGGATATATAGGGTTTTTATCAGAATGCTTTCATGTGATGTCAACATTTATGATCAATTCACTTGCATCTCAGGATCAAAGGAGTTACGCTTGGAAGGTCTTGCCTGATGATGGTCACCAACAGTTATCAGCTGTTATTCAGGTGCCAAATTCTGCCTTCAGCACTGGGACTATATCAACCAGTCTTACAGCGATGCACTTGTCCTTCCCACTCTTATATACAGCTATAGTGCCAAAGTATATCAGGTGGGATATATATATATATACATTATATAACTATCATCTTCTGATCCAGGAAATGCAATTAAGCATGGTATCAGGTTATATGTTATGTATATAGTTCAGCATTCCAAACTTACTCGAGAATGTAAATGCTGAGTAAGAGTCAACTTATAGTCATTGGGATATAGTTTCACATCTGAGTTTACACTTTATTAGTGATGGTGGATTTAACGTTGTACAGATTTCAACGTTATTTGTGGATGTAGTGGTTTTATCAAAAGCAATCCATCAAAAATCACCAGATCGGAATATGAAATGGATATGTGTGAATCCTATCCACCTTCTTCCCCCTTTGAGGAAGTGTGAATACATAGGCAGTCAGTTGTTTATATACCTTATAGCTTATAGCTTATAGTTTGCAGTCTTTATAGGAAGCAGCTCATACAGTTTTAGGGTTGTTGCCCAATATATAATCATGTTTGTGTCCGAAACAGCATGATATGTTAATGCCAAATACGAAGTTTTATGAAATAAAACTGGCATTTTAGAGCATGTATCGTTACAGTGGCCCTGTTACTCAATACAGTGTTTAGGGTGTTACTCGGTATCAGTAACCCTAATACAGGTAAAAAATAAGCAGTATAACGTTTTTGCAAAGGTTTTTAAGCAAAACTGCATTTAATACCTAACTGAATGTTGAGTGGTGTTCAGAAGGTACGTTACACCCCTCACACACACATTCAAATATTAGGGTGTTACAGGGTGTTACACGTGTTATGTCTTTCAGGAATTGTTATTTGATAGATAAATATCCATTATAGCAAAAAAAAGCAATCCCGAATTTGCAAAAGATTACACGTACAGCATTTTGACCGATTTTTCGTTACAGCCAATATGTTTACCCCTACATATTACACACCTAATATCTAGGGTGTTACACGAAATATGACATGTGTCATTATGATTTTCTCATACCTCAATAGGTATAAAATCATATTATCAAATAAAATAGGGTCCGATTTTCAATTTTCAAATCTATCGCAAACGGATTTTACCTATTTTGGCCGTTTTTGGCTTTATGTATATATATATATATATATACATATCTCTGTGTGTGTGTGGACTGCAAAGTACAGAAACACTGCAAATCACTTTTCCTTTGCACATGACAAATTTCATGGCATAAAAGTGAATTATGCTGCATATCAACATCTGTGGTTGATCACATTTCTGGGTTTTACTGATTTAAACCCATGGAGGCAAATGCACTCTCTGGTGATATTTAAGATATATCAACTGTAAATGAATTCACAGTTGTGTCAGATCCTAAGATATATTTGGATGTATACAACGAGTATATCAAGTGATATCTCTATGTTCAAATACATCTGGACACTGCTAGATGTAATCTAAGCAGTTTTTACACAACACAATGTTTGTGTATATGTACGTCCATAACCACCTTTTGTCAATTCATGTATGGTTGCTGATCTGAGTTGGTACATGCATGTGAGTGATCAGTTCTGCATCAACTGTCATAATGCAATGTAGATTTTGATGTTGCTCCAGCGATAGTGAATATGGCAGTGCTCAGCAGTTACCAGCTGCATATTGAGCACTGATACTGCCTTCGGGTCTGGAGATATTCTCCATCCAGCCCTACAGCATGTTGTTTAATCCTGTTACCATTACTATCGCCATCGCTGACATCCAGTACGCACATGTGTTTACTGGATGTTATCTACATTATTGTATACATTGTTATTGGTATATTCACTCTGAGTCGGTGAATGTCAATGTATAATGAATGCTAGTGTTTGTGCAGTGTATAGTACTGCTGATTAGTACTAGTGTGTGTGTGTGTATTTGTTTGCACACACTTTGCAGTATTTTTATGGATATCATAATATCCTAACAGCTTATCATGCAGATTGTCAGCATACCACGTACTGATTATATCTAACATGATATATATAGTTTAGGGATTATTGTAATTCCATGATAATCTCATTACGATATGAGTTGCTGATAAATTTCACATGAAGCTAGGTGAGCATTCCTTCAAGTAATCCACCATAGAATGTACGTGTTACCTGGAGAGCATCTCGGCTCCACCAGGGCACGACAAACTTATTATGGTGTTATGATTACTGTCAGGCACCCTTTGCAACATGGATTCTAATATAGTTTAGCATTCACTGCAATATGCTTATGCTCTATTTAATACAGCTGTTATCGTGATCAAGCTGTTCAATATAATAAAGTATGTAACATTTACAACACTGCAATCATTCAGAACAAAATGTGTGCATGATATAGAAGTATATGCACTGTGTATTAATGATTGCTGTAAGTGAAATGAGTGTATATGTGTGTGTGCTGATCTGCACACACATGTTGTGCAAAGATCATTGTGCTGCCATCGAGCATTCCTCGCAATTTATGAAATCATGAAAGGTATATATTATGCTGACAGGCCATAAATCATTGCACACAGTGATTGTAAACAGTGCGTAAAGATGATTTGCAAAAATCGCTGATGTATGTTGTATACAAATGTGAGTGCGCTGCTGATGACAAGTATGAATTGTCGTCACCATTCATTAGCATATGATACAGCATATTTTTCAAACGTGATTCATGTGAGCGCGCGCATGCTGCGATCAACTTCTGCAAATATGTGACCATCGCGCAGTATGCGACATCGCGCATGCTGCCACCTGCAATTTAGTAACAATCGCGCAGTATGCGAACATCGCGCATGCTGCCACCTGCAATTTAGTAACCATCGCGCAGTATGCATGTATGAAGCCGTATAAAAGCCATTCAGTGCAATCATAAAAATTGCGATACTGCGCTGATGATTCTACCGCGCGGAAACGATTCCGCCGACAATTCATCGCATCCGCGAACATGCATATATCCGTGAACCATTTATCGTGTACATTTCATTGTTGCGCCGATATATGCCATATGCACACCTTATCGCGTATGTGTGCGATCAGCTGTTGTGCAAGTGCGCTGCGGAAAATCTCCTCGCGCAATTTATGCGCTGTCGATATTCGAGCGTATTTATTGTTCGGTTTGTAGATATTCAGTATTTGCGAACGCTGTCGTATATGCGCCCTCCTGCAAACCTGCGAACAATATTAAGTATGCTACGCTTCTATCACTGCACCCACTTGAGTTCTCGAGTGTCGCGCCTTGACGACTTTTAGAATACCACTCTTAAGGGCTGAGCTATGCAAGCCCTGTTATAATATTCAATATTATCAATAATCACTGTGCAGTTGAACAGCTTACACAAGTGAACGTATGTGCGGGTTTGTGAGTGCAGTCTATGAATCCAGAACTGCTGAAGCACAACGCTTCCTCACTTAAGTACCTACGTCTCCCATCATCTTAGATGGTACCGCCATTGGGTTGTGAACCCGAGACGTAGGTTGAACGACCAGCATTGTATAAACGACTAGTTCGTTCGTGCTGTGCATGCATGTTCCGTGCATGCTAAAGCGAAAGATGGTTCTTGAAGAATCGACAAGATGTATCTTTGCTCTATCATCTTCGAGTTCGGAGTACGAACTCTCGATGACAGGGATGCCTGATGATGTGACATAATCATCTGGCGACATGTACAGTCATAGTCGACCGTACTGACGACTGTCATAAATGTATGACGCGACTCGACCTGTACAGTCATGATCGACCATACTGTCGACTGTCATAATAATATATGACATGACATGACATGACATGACATGGTATGACATGTATGACAGGTATGACACGTATGACATGTATGACACATATGTCATCGGTCATAACCCTGACACCGACCACATCGAGGAGGAAGCCAGTCTTGAGCCCGAAGCTGATGCACAGACCGATCACATCGGCGAGGCAGGAAATTCAACCCTGAAAGAGGATGCAGCGAATGGCGATGGGGACCTTGCAATAGAGCTCCTTAGTCGAATCTTAGCTCAATTTTCCACCTCATAGAGGACAAGCTTGCCTATGTGTCGCCTATAGTATCAACAAAATATCATGTGATACAATCATATATTATGACCTGCAAACTCTTTGAGAGAGGGTTTTCCCCCTTAAGAGTGTAACCCCAAAAATTTGTTTTCACTTTTTTGCTGTGAGGGTTTTTTTCGTTGGGAATTTTTTTTGCCATATCGTAGCCCTGCTCCATCCGGTTGTCATGATATGTTCATAATTCGATTCGGGTCGATATCGCGATTTATACACGCTCGCGTCGATATTTCGGTCGTTGCAAAAAATCACCCGTATTTAGGTGATAATTTTAAAAGGCCGATTGTACGATTGTACGTTCCGTAGCCCGAACGTTAAATATTTTTGTTTCCTCCTCCCCTTCATTTCGCGCAGTACAGTACTGTAGGTTCCTACGGAAAGCAAAGGGCCGTCGATCCTCAAGATCGTGCTGTACCTGCCTGCCAGAGAATCGCATGTCATGTTTTTATTTGCGTCGCGGTTTCACATTCAGTGTGTTCATCTTGTTACATATATCCGCTGTGTTTATTTCCGAAAAAATTCCCCCCCCCCCAATGTTTGCCTTGGACGAATGGTCATTTTTTAAAGGGCAAATATTGGACGCTAATAATACACACACTCCATTGCAGACTGCCATACTGACGAAATAGGCACGAGCGGCTTGTGTTGTAGCCTCCTATCAAGATAAGTGCCGTGAGCAACTTCTCTGAATTTGTAGACCCTGCAGATGATCGAAGCGCACTTTGGGTGTTAGCTTCTTTGATAAGCTCTTCGATTTTTCAGAAAAGCGACTAAATTTCCTCGAGATCCACTTAACAGCGTGAAATAATGGTAATGGGTGTTGGACGCAAGGTGCCTAAAGCTCAGCCTTCTCTATGTTGGAGCTTTTTGGCTTTTGAGCGTTTCTCTCTCTGACGACCATCGTACTCCGATTGCGTTTGTCTCGGCCCACAGGAGTTGCTGCTCAGCGAGAGTAAGGCCGCGGTTAGGATGGTGGGCTTGAAAGCTATTGCCAAGAGGAAGCTAACCACCCTTGTGAAAGGCATCGCCAAGGGGGTCAAGGCGATGCGAATAACAGCTGCCTTATTTGAAGCCGGCAAGCAGCACCAATCTGATGTAAGTCGTCTTCGCACTCAAGGAGCGGCGCAGGTCAAGGTCGAATTCGAGAACGCCGCCACATTAGATGCGACGCCGTTTTGGGTATCGGCCTTGTAACACCTCACGAAACAGGCGTGTGTAAAAACTGGGAGATAGCCGCAACTGGGTTGCGTGCTAGCGAAGTTGACCAGGACAGCGCTCTTGATGCTTGTGATACGTGAGGCACGAGTAGAGAGTTCCGCATCTTGCTGTGTAAGATGGTTGGATGTGTTGCGCATTCTTGCCAGACGCGGCGAATGCATGTTGTTGCACTTTGCATCCTCCCTTAAAGTCGGGCAGGAGGTTCGTAGGCGCTCTGACCTTCTTGCTTTGTAACCTCCTATAACCACCTCCAGCTTTCAAAATTTGCATTGTTGCGCCATGCTGCCTTCCAATGGATCCTGCGTCACAGCCCCGACATCGCCCCATAACCTTGTCCGATTCGGAAGTCGTACTGGCGGGCCTCACGTCCCTTGAAACACACCGTCTCTTGTCTCACGTACAACCCGTACTGTTCTACCTTGAGGCACGCCCGGTATGCGTGGAGCCGGCTGGGCCGTTGTGAGGCGGCACGTGTAAGGCTGCGGCGCGCCCGGTATGCGTGGAGCCGGCTGGGCCGTTGTAAGGCGGCACGTGTAAGGCTGCGGCACGCCCGGTACGCGTGGAGCCGGCTGGGCCGTTAGGAGGCGGCACGTGAAAGGCTGCGGCACGCCCGGTATGCTTGGTGTCGGCTGGGCCGTTGGGAGCGGCACGTGAGGCTGCGGCACGCCCGGTACGCGTGGAGCCGGCTGGGCCGTTGTGAGGCGGCACGGGAAAGGCTGCGGCACGCCCGGTATGCGTGAAGCCGGCTGGGCCGTAGGGAGGCCCCACGGGAAAGGCTGCGGCACGCCCGGTATGCGTGGAGCCGGCTGGGCCGTAGGGAGGCCGCACGTGTAAGGCTGCGGCACGCCCGGTGCGCGTGGAGCCGGCTGGGCCGTTGGGAGGCCGCACGGGAAAGGCTGCGGCACGCCCGGTATGCGTGGAGCCGGCTGGGCCGTTTGGAGGCGGCACGTGAAAGACTGCGGCACGCCCGGTACGCGTGGAGCCGGCTGGGCCGTTGGGAGGCGGCTCGTGTAAGGCTGCGCCACGCCCGGTATGCATGGAGCCGGCTGGGCCGTAGGGAGGCGACTCGTGTAAGGCTGCGGCACGCCCGGTACGCGTGGAGCCGGCTGGGCCGTTGGGAGGCCGCACGGGAAAGGCTGCGGCACGCCCGGTATGCGTGGAGCCGGCTGTGCCGTTTGGAGGCGGCACGTGAAAGACTGCGGCACGCCCGGTACGCGTGGAGCCGGCTGTGCCGTTTGGAGGCGGCACGTGAAAGACTGCGGCACGCCCGGTACGCGTGGAGCCGGCTGTGCCGTTTGGAGGCGGCACGTGAAAGACTGCGGCACGCCCGGTACGCGTGGAGCCGGCTGTGCCGTTTGGAGGCGGCACGTGAAAGACTGCGGCACGCCCGGTACGCGTGGAGCCGGCTGTGCCGTTTGGAGGCGGCACGTGAAAGGCTGCGGCACGCCCGGTATGCATGGAGCTGGCTGGGCCGTTGGGAGGCGGCACGTGTAAGGCTGCGGCACGCCCGGTATGCGTGGAGCCGGATGGGCCGTTGTGAGGCCGCACGTGTCATAAAATACGGTTGGTTTGGGGCACAGGAGCAAGGCAATGCCGCTTTCTACACCGAAGAGAACATCCAAAGGCGGCTTCAACTGAAAAAGTAACGTTTTTTTCCAATCTGCTTTTCTTCCTCAACTCTCATTGTGAATTCGTTCCCAGCCTGCGGCTTTTGGCCCGCTTGCGCTTGCAGCATAGCGGATGCAACAAGTGGACTTAGTGCTCGGCCGCTTGGTCACTAAGTGCGCGCAATTTGATCTCTGCCTTTGAGTGGTCATCTACCTTCGAGGTAGCATTAGCCAAGATACGTGTCCGTGCCGGCTAAAGGCAGCGGGTGGTTGGCCGAGGGCGCTCTCGGGCCTTTCCTCAGATTGGAAACCCTACAAGGCGTCGTAGGGGTGATTGAATATGATTTATTATTAGGAAAGAAGGTTTCCTGAGCTTCCCGATATTTTCAGCCTCGTGAATGTGAAACACACCATCCTGATGTCTCTAATGATGACCTTTCTTGCATCCGGATCGTGCGGTACATTGCTTTGTACATATGCGCTGCGTAACCTGCCTTGGACTGAGCGAGTTGTGAGAGTCCGGTGCGAAGGTTGGCCCTGCCTGAAGTGAGAAGTGGTTGATGCGGACGAGTAAGAGCCGTGCGAAAGGACCGACACTGATGTACAGATGCTGGTCAAGTCCACCGGGGCACGGCAACCTGGAAGCGCTATGGCTTCGTGCATTGTACTGCCGTGAGGACGCGCGCGGGCTGTGGCGTCCGCAGGTCGGAGCGCGTCAGGCAGTCCATCTCGCTGTGGTGGAACCTGATCCCGAAGGACTCGGAGAACCACGTGAACAAGCCCGCATATCTCGAGATGACGCAGGCGATCCAGTATGCCCTCGTACCGGAAGCTGACGAGATTGGCCTGGACGCAGGGGAGGAGGACTGGCAGGAGGACACGAAGGTGGGCAGGCTTCAGTCGGCAGTGCCTCCGTTTTGCTGTGTGCTCACTCGGCTTTAGAGTCGCCGCTTTGCTGAGCTGGCGCCCGCAGCGCCGCGCTAGCGGAGCGTTTTGCGGGCGCCGTGCCTGACGTGCGAGTCCTATGCTGATGAAGCGGATGCAGCGCTCATGGCGCTACACTGGCACTCCAGGGGCCCTCCAGAGGCCCTCCAGGGGCACTCCAGGAGCCTTGTAAAGTAAGGAACGGGATGGCGCCTGCACGCATCTCTTATTGTTGGTGACTGCTGGCAGCGAGCGGACACAAGCGCACAAGCTGAGGTGGCCTGGATTTGAACTGTGCAGGGCAAAGGGTACCTGGATGAACGGATGTTTTTCGATGCGTTGTTTGAGCTGGCGGACATGTGGTGTGAGGACATCGATGAGATGAGCTATGCCGGGTTTCTGGACAAGGTCCTCCGGCAACTGACGAAGCCGCCGCCGTGGCCCCCGGAGGAATGGAAGCATCACGGCGACATCACGGCCCTGGAGACCGAGATGGATGCAGAAGGCAATGTCCGGCTGGTTCATGATGACAAGGACGGTAAGAACAAGGACGGTAAGAGCAAGGACGGTGATAACAAGAATGGTAAGAACAAGGACGGTGATAACAAACTGAGCGATGGGAGCGAGGGAGATGCACATGAGAGAAGAGGCCGGCATAAAGAAGGCGACGAGGGGGTTGGAAAAAGTAGGGGGAAGCGCAAAGATGTCGACGGGGGTGGTGGGAAAAGTGGGGGAAAGCACAAACTCGACGACGAGGGGGGCGGAAAAAATGGGGGGAAGCACAAACGAGGCTCGAGCGTGGACCCGTCGGACAAGCGAGGAGGGCGAGGTGACGGGCAAGAGCCAGGCAAGGACACCGCAAAGAAAACGCAGGCTCGCCAGGAGGACTCCCCGTCTCAGATGAGCAAAGGCAGCGAGGACAGCACGGGCCGGAAGAGAGGCCGAGGCAACAAGGACGTAGAGAAGTTCCAGCACGAAAGCGATGACTGGAGGACCGCAGGTGCGCGTGTCTTTGGTCGCGCCGACAGCCGGTGCGAGCGCGGTGAGGGGGGATGACGCGCCGTCAGATCCCCACAGCGTGCGCTGCCAGATTCCCGCACTCGAGGCCTGCCCCACGCCACTGCGCTCCTCAGGGGCGCCCCGCGTGCCCAATACCCTGCACGAGGTTCGCTGAACCAGGACCACCAGGACTGCGGGGGTGTTCTAAGCAGCGACCTGACCATTAACCTGGCTGGACACGCTGTACGCGCCGAGACCCTCGTGCATCCAACCTCCAGGACTGCAGCGCCCTGAACCCGCGCCAGAGCCCGCCACCGCCGACTTGCTGATGGGCGGCTGTGTGGAAGTGCGCTTCGCGATTTCCCAGTGTTTGGACCCGGACACATGGGGTGGGGACATCAGAAGCGCCCGCGCCCTGTTCACCTTCGCTGTGCGTACCAGTTCTGAGGCAGGCCGCGCGCAGCAGGTGGGGCGGCGGACGGGGAATATGTCTCGGACAACGCCGGCGGGTTGCGGGACGAGAAGCGTGAACACGGTGAGTGCCGCACGTGGGCACAGGGATGGGAGCCTTGGCGCATGTGTCCGTGGAGGGAAGCGCTGGTGGGTGCGGCGCATGCCTGGAGCTGGCATTGTGCGCGGCGCGCCCTTTGGAGCCTTGGCATGGAAGGCCTGACCTGTGCGAGGATGGGGGCACTCAGCGGAGGCCTGGCGGAACGTCGGGGTCGAAGACAGCGCCCACCTCTCAAGCGACCTTGGACCATCGACGGAGGAGCGCAAACAACGTCCGCCAACAGCCGCCCACCGGATGCGGAGCCGGTTAAGAAATGACAAAGCCAGATGTCATGTTGATCACAGCGTCATCTGAGTCATATGCAGTGCCTCCTTGCGCCGGCTGCATTGTAGCAGTGGTGCCGAGGCGGGCGTGCACCTTCAGGGCGCATCTTGATGGAATGCTTCTGATTGCTGTTCAGATTGTGCGGGTACTGAGATGCAACCTACTTGGCTCGAACGGTGTAACCCTAAACTCTAAATCTGGACCTGACTGGGTGCCCAAGGGTGGGGTTGTGTTCCAGAGGAAGCTCGATGGAGAAGCGGGGGTCGTGATTCCTATGAGTACTCGGGGGGGGGCTTGGGGCCCTCCGACCACTCGCACAAGTCGGAGCGCTATGGTGCGTCGCTTTACCGGGGACCTCCCATTACCGTAAAGTGGAAATCTCTTTCCACGAGCTTCTGCATCGCAGATCGTGCTGCGTGACCATGTCCACCGTCAATCTTCGTCAGTGTCGTGCATGATCTCCCCGTTGTAGATGATGCTGTGTGGCCCTTTCCACTCTGGGTTGTGTGACGTGATCGCCTCTTCCGAGGGGCTTCCGTGGACTGTGCCTGTCGCGACCGAGGAGCTTGGACGCTAAAGATCGCGCCACACCGTGCCATTTCCATCAGGCACACGTCGATCTGACGGTTGGGATGGCAAGTCTATGTTTCAGAGGAAGCTCGATGGAGAAGCGGGGGTCGTGATTCCTATGAGTACTCGGGGGGGGGCTTGGGGCCCTCCGACCACTCGCACAAGTCAGAGCGCCGTGGTGCGTCGCTTTACCGGGGACCTCCCATTACCGTAAAAAGGAAATCTCTTTCCACGAGCTTCTGCATCGCAGATCGTGCTGCGTGACCATGTCCACCGTCAATCTTCGTCAGTGTCGTGTATGATCTCCCCGTTGTAGATGATGCTGTGTGGCCCTTTCCACTCTGGGTTGTGTGACGTGATCGCCTCTTCCGAGGGGCTTCCGTGGACTGTGCCTGTCGCGACCGAGGAGCTTGGACGCTAAAGATCGCGCCACACCGTGCCATTTCCATCAGGCACACGTCGATCTGACGGTTGGATGGCAAGTCTATGTTTCAGCGGTATGAGGACACGGGCACACGCATTCAGATCTGTCGCAGAACCAGTAGCCACCGTGGAGGGGCCAGCTTGGCTGCGGCGGCGCCACGAGAGCCTCTCTAGCTGCGGCGCTGCCGATGCCTGGTTCAGCCAGGCAAGCATGGCGGAAGCCAGCCGAACGCCGGACCCGAGCTGCGCTGAGCGGTTCGAGCGGCGGATGGCATGTCGGTGCCAGAAGATGAAGCTCGTTGGCAAGCCGGTGGGGTGTACAACGAGCCCACGTATGATCGAAGGCTTGGGCCCTCGGAGCCTGGTACGCTGCAGCGCTCTCCTCCTCAGCCGCGCTTCGCAAAGTCGCCTTCGCAACATCCGGAGGCGCCTCACGTTCACCTGAGGCTTGGACGGAGCGCCTGAGAAAGCGGGCGCAGTAACCGGAGGCGCCGCCCTTTGACCGCGAGCGTGTGCAAGCGTGCGCGCTCTGCTTGGTGCGCTGCTTGCTCTGCGTGGGCTCCACGGTCTGTCGGCAGGGAGTTGTGCCACCAGAGGATGCCGACGCCTGATACCGGGGTTCCCCGGCCAACCTGATGGGCTAATTGCGGCGCATGTCCACGTCAGCCTTGCGGCCAATTGCGGCCAATTGCGGCTCCCGGTGATGGCTTTGTGCGCTAGTAGGCAGTGAGTGAGGCCAGCACTTGCCAATTTGTTCTATCATTGGGCGCGCTGGACATGGGCACGGGGCAGCATTGGTGCCGGGACTACAGCACTGGTGCGGCGCAGCACTGGTGGCACCTGTGCGCGCTGCGGTTGCTGCTTCACGGCGTTGCACCCCTCCCTGCCCCGGTGGGCCCAGCGTCAGGGCCCCATCCGGCACTCGTAGGAATACCACTGTTGTGGGCTGGTGCTGATGCTGACGTTCGCTCGGGCGCACCTACGTCCCTCGAGCTGGGCAACAGAGGAGGGCCACATTCGAGCCGGCGGAGGCGGCTACCGCAACGCAGCGCACCCGGACTCAAGCGCCGCCAGAGGTGGTGGCAGAGCTCCAAGGCGCAATGGCCAGGGGTACGCCCTTCGCCCATGTGTAGGCGGGCCCGTATTCTATCCTGTGTAATTAAGGGAGCAGAGGTCACGGGAGGCTCGGTGCACACATGCGAGGTGCTCAGAGATGGGCCGAGGCGGCGAGCGAAGTCGCTCTGCAACGTCTGAACGTCAGGGGTGGCGCTGCTCCGCGCTGGACCGGGCCGCCTCACGCCGACGATGGCTCGGGTCTTGCCTTTGGTAACGCGCATTCGGTGTTTTTCTTGGACCGTGCTGAGTGCAGTCGTTGCCTCGTGCCTCGTCCACTCCCACTCCGCTTGGCCGATGGCTCGCGCCAGGCTGCGCATCCGATCATCGATCACTGCCACATGGCAGCAGCGCTCCCTTCGCCGGCGCTGAGCTGTCCTTCAAACGCGTAGATCGCGCAAGCCTTGAAGCTCTGCGGTGTCCCTCCACATGTAAACCATTGATGAGATGCGCGGCGCGTGTGCTCTGCCCCCTCCCCCCCCTCTGGTTCAGTGCGCCCAAGCCGGTGCAGGGTGTTGTGCTGCCTCCCCTGGAAAACCAGCCTGGCGGCCGGCAGTACGTGGAGGCGAAGGATCCGGGCAACCTCTCGGTGCGGCACTCCCCCTTCGCTACCCACTGCCAGCCCACCTGCACTTTTATACTGGAGGGCACGCAAGGCCCCACGGTAGCATCTGTGGGGCCCTGATCCGGGACTCCTGCCTCTGACTGTCCCAACCAACGAGTGCCTCTGTTGGACGTGCGCATCGGGCGCTGCAAGTGATCCGCCACGTGTGCTGCAAGTGATCCGCCACGTGTGCTGCAAGTGATCCGCCACGTGTGCTGCGAGTGAAGTGATCCGCCACGTGTGCTGCAAGTGATCCGTCACGTGTGCTGCAAGTGATCCGCCATACGGCGTATTAAGAGTGTAATGAAAAGTGTGATGCCACGCCACGTACGCTGTACGCCAGGAACGGAAGAGGAATGTGGAGGTGCTCCCGAGCCTCGACCCTCAAGCGGTGGCGCGCGCCCAGCCCGCCGCCCCCACGGTGATGGCGCCCGTGCAGACGTCCACGTTCATGTTCAGCCTGCCGCCCATCGAGAGCCGGCAGCAGGTCAAGCACAATCACCGCACGCCGGCGTTGCCGTCCGTGCAAAAGCATCAGGGCCACCGTGGGCTACTCGCGAAAAAGCCGGTGCGCCTCTCCGGCTCTGAGCTATTGCTCGTTGGCAAGCCCTCAGATACCCGGCTCCGTTGCAGCTGCGCGTCGCCATAGGCCCGGATCCGATGCATGTGGCGTGCGCGCTGTTGTTTGAGGCGCTCCAGACCCTCGGATGCAAAGCGGCAGCGGCCGTTGGATGCAAAGCGGCAGCGGCCGTTGGATGCAGAGTGGCGTTTGCACCGGGGGTCCAAGCAAAGGGACACATTGGCGGCAAGGACGCCGCCGGTGAAGCAGCTGTCCGACAAGTCCGCAGTCAAGCGGTGCGCTGCCACGTCAGCAGATGAGAGGGCACCAACGGACGGCGCTGCGAGGCAGATGGATGAGCAACAAGGGCGATGGAAGAGATGCGCTGCCTGTCCGAGACGCTGTGCGAAAACGTTCAGGGCTGTCTATAGGGGGAATGTGGGAGAAGACCTAACTACAGAAGGGGGCTGTGGTGCATGACACAGCATAAGAAAGGTCCACCTCAGCAGGAGGTTGCCAGGTGAGCGCTCTCCCTCGCTTTCTGCATGCTCGCTCGCCAGGACGCTTATCCGCTGTTTTCATGCTGATGGAGCGCGGGGGATGTTGGTAACCCTCGGCACCACTCTCTGGGGTGATCAACGATCAGTGGCCACGCATCACGGGCGCTCGTGGTAAGCGGCCGGTGTAGGTGTGGAGTCCTGACTGGCGGGGCGCGCGCCTGGGGCATCGCGCAGAGGACGGAGGGCGGTCGATCTCTCCTCTCAGCTGCCCGACCTGCCACCAAACCATGGTAGGTGCATTGCAGGTGTCTGTGTCCGTTAGATCAGCACCGTTGTTGATTAAGTATCTGTGTCCGTCAGATCAGCACCGTTGTTGGTTAGGTGTCTGTGTCCGTTAGATCAGCACCGTTGTTGGGCATGGACGCATTCTCTGGCCGGCATGGACGCATTCTCGCATTCTCTGGCCGGCATGGACGCATTCTCTGGCCG